>JAQGAF010002209.1:0-24097 GCA_034687865.1 Kryphioiulus occultus | reverse complement strand
ATTGCTATCACGAAATATCAATTAGTTACCATTGACACGGTTAAGAATTCACACTTAAGCTGTTGATCGAAGTTGACGTCAAATGATTTTGATTTCATGATGAAACTTTACTAATAATTAAAGAAATCAGAAACATTTAGTAAAATTGGTATTAATTAGTTTTAGTCTAAGTTAATGTGTAAAATATTTTAATATAAGATGGAACTGTAGGTCTATTTCAAAATGAATTTCAGAAATACTACAAGTTACAAGTTTGGAAGTATGGGTCAGAAAAGGTAATGGTAACAATTGACACCAATTAATAACAACTAAGCAATAACTATGATAAGTAACAATTGCTATTAAATGAACAATTAATACCAATTGCTGTCATTAAACCTATTGATTTAATTGTTAAACAATTACAATTTACATTTCCATTTAACCAATTGATAGTTTTACTTGGGTAGGTCGGTAGGTGGTCAAGCATCCTCCACAATATCAGCTGATTCCAGAGTTGTTTTTTTATACCAAAATGCCCCAAGAAATCTGGAGAAAACTTTGTGTTCGTTCACGAATCCATGGAATTAAGCTTAGAGCTTCTATAGATGGTTAGAAAAACAGTGGATTAGTTCTGGATTACCTTCAGCAGTTAATTAAGAGCTTTCTGAAGATGGCTTGGGTCCAAAATCAATTAAATGTGATCGACCCAATGTGTTAAGCTGAGAGGTTGGCACAACGAGTAGTTGTTCATTCTGTGCAGCAAGACATGCTTGAGCATGTTGAGACAAATTAAACATGTATTAATCAGACTTGTGCTCAATTGAGGCATTTTGCACATTGCAAAAATCATATTCTTGGGATGCTGCAAGCACAGAAAATATTTAAATTGATATTCTTACTTGATATTCTCATGATGTACGAAAAACATTTCGGTACTTAGCTGTATGTAATAATGTAAATGTACTGGTTTGCTGGAGGACCCAGTCAGAGTAAATGCTTCTCGTTTATAATGATGACTGGAAAACCTGAAAAGGTCAGGAGAAAATTGATTTGGTCTGGGAAAGTGAGAGAGAAGTCAGGGGAATTCATATACCGTCTGCAAATTTGTGCGGCACAAGCATTTTAATTGGTGTTGGTGGTGTTGTATTTGTGATCTAGTTTTTATACAAAATTTCCCCTATGGCGTTTTCATATGCAAAAGCCACTGAATACACATAGAATCCATTATTTCTGATATGTTTCAATTAATGGCGGAATTTTATATGGATATGTTGAATAATTTATTTAATTTATTGAATAATTATGCTATTGTATCTTCTCTAATGTCATTATGTATCGAATTTCGGAAGACATGACATGAACAATAAGTTTTTAAACTTCTAATGAATGTTCTGCACCTCAGCATTAACAATTGCCAAGAAATTTCAATTTCAATTAAAAAAAAATTCTCCTGGGGCTTTCATTAATGAAACTGTAAATACGGTAGTTGGCCGCTTATTAATTTGTTTATACCAGGAAATCATGGAAAAATCAAGGAAAAATGCAGTGTTTGACATCTAATAGTTTTTACCACTATAGTGTTCGCATCGTTATTACAGACATCTATTAATAATTAAATCTTGAAATTATTTCTTGAAAACATACAGAAATTTCGTGAGACGTGTTTGTTTGAATTTCTATAAAATTTCTGGAAAACCTGGAAAAGACAGGGAAATTTAATTGGCAATAACCTGTTATTAAATGCGTTCACAAATAGCGTAAACAATTAGGACACCCTGTACAGCAATGCAGTACGTGACACCAATGTAATTTGATTCACGAAAATTTTGTTGAGCTCTTGAAAACATCCCTAATTATTGTACAAAATCATTGTTTGAATCTACAATGCATGTATTCCATTAAGAAATCCGTTGATTATAATTAATTTTGCACATCCTTACATGTAATCCATGCGGTTGTTGTTTTTGCACTTTTAATGGGGCAACACTAATAGGAGACTATGTTGTGGATTTGTTTATCATAGCATACGAGTCTGTTCGTGCTAACTCAGTCAAAAATTATCGACTGTACTTATTTATAGCATGTTTTAGATTAAAATTAATGCACTGGTGGAAGCACTATAAACAGCGCTTACTGGTCGATTGCTCCGAATATCTTTGGAAATATTGATAGTTTGACGTTGAAAAGATAGGGACCCGGACCTAGAAGTCAAGATATAGACTTAACCAAGTGCACGAAATTTATGCCTCTACCTACTCAGGGCAGCTAGGTGTTTACGTTTACGTCTTTGGACCATGTCATGTGATTATCCATGCCCCAATTCGTCGCGTTTTGCTATTTTTGCTTGATTTTGAACGTTTCTTATGGCTCGACCTAATTCCTATTTTGTTAGGGCCCATTTATAACATAACAGATAGGTCATAAGGCGCTGCTAGTTTTTCCAAGACATAACTTTCATGTTCATTTACACTCGAAGATTTGGTTGGCCCTTTCAGATCAAAATGTTGGTGACACGTTGTGCATTTGTCCTTTTGATATTTTTTCAGTTTTTTGGTGTTTTTTCGAAGGAAATAAAAATAAAAATGGTTCAAATTATCGCTGCATTAACCCACATGGAAGGGAAATGCAATACGAATTACAAAATATGTGGTATTGCAAATGCATTGTTTTTTTTTAGCACAACACGAAATACTTGTTGTAAAATGCATTTTATAATACATGGGATAGAATGAAACTGATGTATTTTTGAATTTTAAACTTAATTTCATTTATAGTTGTAATTTATTTATTGGATATTTTAGATAATGTTGAATTGGGATTTTAAATCTTGAAATTTTAAAACGTGTAGCGAGGCTTTTGACATTTTGCAATGCATGGAATAAAAATTGTAAAATGCATTGCATTATGTAGTTTGAAACTAAATTTGTCTCAATCTACACACGGTTTAAATTATTTATTTTCCAATATGGAGAAATGTGAACAAAAATCTGATATTTGCATCTGAGAAACTGAAATATTGTATATCATCTTCAGCAATTTCAATTCTGTCAGAAAAAAAATCCTGTTTTCTTCCTATATTTTTTTTCTCATTTTTTCCCATATTTTTCCTAATTTTTTTCCTTTTTCCTATATTCTTCCAATATTTTTGTTCCTTTTTCCTATATTTACCGATATTTTGTTGCATTTTTATATATTCCTTCTATTATTTTCCTTTTTCCTATATAATTCCTATATTTTTGTGTTCATTTATCTTATATCCTTCGTATGTTTTTGTCCGGTTTTCTATATTCTTCCTATATTTTTTCCTTTTTCCTCTATTCTTCCCATAATTTTTTACTTTTTCCCATATTCTTCCTATATTTTTTTGATTTATCCTATATTCTTCCTGTTTTTTTTCTTTTTTCCTATATTCTTACTATATTTTTTTTTGCTTGTTTCGTATATTTTTCTATATTTTTTCACGTTTTCTATATTTTTCCTCCTATATTTCTTATATTTCCTATATCCTTGTCAGCCTGCCATTTCCCTGAGCCATTCCCCAAATCTTCAGATTTCTGCGAAATCAGGTTTTTTTTAAATATGCGAAGCATTTCAGGACCTATAATGTCATTGCTGCGATATAATCTATAGTTTGGGGCAAGTACTGCATTTCAATTTGAGAATGAAATCGAAATTTTATCTTCATCGTGGTTGCAGGATGAATACTCTTTGACTCATTTAAGAGCCAGTCTGCATGTTTTATATCTACGCTCTATAAAATGTGAAATAAAACGTAATGTCCTGTGGCATGGATGACATACCAATATGCAGGTGGTCTTCACGTTTCATTGACGAGTTTCGTTAATGCACTTGGAGCCAGGCCATGAAATACATACACCCACGTCAGGGGGAACTTGTAAGCTTTCGGGGAAATGGAATTTCATATAAATTTTCACGTCCAAGAATTTACGTTATAAATTCGTGAATGTTTTTTTTTTCAGAATTGACAGTGACTTTTATGAACGAAACATTGGCATGCTTGCAAGTGTTAATAGACTCCTGGGTTGGGATATTTTGGTTATCACTCCCCAATGTTGACGTTTTGGTGCCCTTTATGATGATGCTGTTTATACAGGGTGATTATAAAGTTCCACCCTTATTACAAAGATTTATTTTGGAAAACTAGCCTATTACAAACACGCCATACGAAATACATGTTGTAATGCAAACAAAAATGCATACAAAAGATACATGTATGTGTGCTGCATTGACTGGAATGAAACTGATGTATTTTTGAATTTTAAACTTGATTTCATTGCCAATTTTAATTTATTGATTGAATATTTAACATGTTTTTTTAATTTTAGAATTGGGATTTTTTAAACCTTGAAATTATGAAGTATATGGCAATACTTGTGACATTTTACGATGTATAGAGTATAAATTGTTAAATACAACCAGAATCCATTACACTGTGCATCACACGACACATTCTCCAACGCAATTTAATACATTGCAATAAAAAATGCATTTTTAAATTTGTCTCGATATACAGACATTGTAAAATGTATTTGCAATGCGTGTACAATTGTATTACATGTATAATGGATTTCCAAGTGCATTATCATTACATGTGGGTTGAAACTTCATAAAAACTTTACTTGTACTTTTTCAAATTACTTAAATGAAATTAAGGAATCTGGGTTCCCCCCATACCTGGAACACTTGTAAAGGTCATTGAAATTGGTACGGCTTGGAAAAGTCAGGCAGATTCAACAAAACACTAATACAATTGACATAGCCAATTATTGGTTAACGCAAAAATGACTAGCAATTCCGTGGAAATTGTAATGAAATTGCCAATTTGACAAAAATACCTATCTAAAGTTGCTGTTTCCTTAAAAAGTCTATTTCTTGTTAGATGTACTAGTAATAATAATAATAATAAACGTTTATTCCGAAAATCTGGAAATGGGAAATGAAGGTTGCACACAGGCAACAATTGGGTCAAAAAATACAATGCAATTAAAATACACGAATGTAAAAGTTGAAAATGTGTAAAAAATACAAGGAATTCGAATAAAAGTTGCATAGCCCAACCTGAGGAAGCAATACATGTAAATAATGTATATAAAATATTATACTCATATCTTCGCATTTTCAGTGGTTAGGGTGGACAGGGAAATTTATTTCAAAACCTTGGAAAGTCAGGGAAATGTACATTTTTGGGGTCACCCTGTAAATTAATAATTTTGTGTGATGATGTATAGACGTTCTGATCTTCTCGTATTTTCAATTTAATTGTGGAAAACGTATGACCCATAATTTTTATGATGCAAAATTATTAATTTATGGAGGTACGTGCGTAAGTTTTCGGTTGCTCAATTGCAGAAAATAAACATTTGTTATTATGGTTACTTAGTGAAACTAAAATGCCCATTATTCTAATGAAAATGGCTAATTTTGCTCTCCCCCAAGGCCCTCAATCAGCAGCGAATGCAATAAAAATAATTGTGTGTCAAAAGTTGATAATGCTTTCAAAATTGCCCCTTGCGGAATTTTTGGTAAAATTGCAAAAAAAAATATTCTCGCACCCTATATATGCAGACACTTAAAGAAGGGTCTGACGGTATAGGGGACATGACAAAATGTGAAAAATGCGTTTTTAAATATTGCGGTCTATAAATAGGACCCTTGAAGATGGGGAAACGTAAAGGCTGGGTGCACCACTTTAAAACTAAATTATTTTTTATTTTTAAAGGAAATGTATGACTTGGAAATCCACGAGTTATTGACTCCAGTTAAATACAGGAAATCCATTTATTTAGTTATGATATACCTACGTGCATGTGATGTGCGATGTACCTAAGTGTATTTAGAAATGCTATTTTCGTGTGACTTTAAAAGTCACTTTAAAGCTACTTAAAGTTACTTTAATATTACTTGCTCACGTATTTGGTGTCCTAAATTTCAATACAGGTGCAGTTTGACACTACTCTTGTTCGTTTAATAGTGTAATGTACTTCAAATTGAAAATTTACTGTTAGAAAAAATCTAAAACAATCCCGAATTTGTCTCCAAAAATCGTATAACAGTCCTTAATTTTTCTTCAAAAAACTCCTGAAAAGTAGTCAATTTCAATACAGGTGCAGTTTGTTCTAATAAGCTTTTTGTTCTTGTGTTCTTTGTACTCCAAATTGAAATTTTACTGTTTGAAAAAATCTTAAAACAATCCCCAATTAGTCTCCAAAAGTCTTAAAACAGTCCTTAATTTTGTTTTGCAAAAAAGTCCTGAAAAGTTAGGACTTTTCAGGACTTTTTTCAAGATAGGTGCGGTTTGCCACTACGTATTTTATTTTAATATTATAGTGTATTCCAAATTGAATTTCAAATTGAATTTTTAGTTTGAAAAAATTCTAAAACAATCCCCAATTTGTATCCAAAAGTCGTAAAACATTGCTTTATTTTTCTTGAAAAAAGTCCTGAAAAGTCGTAAATTTCAATGCAGGTGCAGTTTGTTCTAATCAGCTTTTTGTTCTTGTGTTCTTTGTACTCCAAATTGAAATTTTACTGTTTGAAAAATCTTAGAACAATCCCTAATTTGTCTACAAAAGTCGTAGAACAGTCCGTAATTTTTTTTGCAAAACAGTCCTGAAAAGTCCTAAATTTCAAATATAGGTACAGTTTGACACTACGTATTTTATTTCAATATTATAGTGTACTCCAAATTGAATTTCAAATTGAAATTTTACAATTTAAAAAAAAATTCTAAAACAATCCCCAATTTGTACCAAATGTCGTAAAACAGTCCTAAATATCAATACAGGTGCAGTTTGGCACTACGCATGTTATTTTAATATTATATTGTAGTCCAAATTGAACTTCAAATTGAAATTGTACAGTTTGAAAATTTTTTAAAACAATCCCCAATTTGTACCAAATGTCGTAAAAAGGTCCTTAATTTTCCTTGAAAGAAATTCCTGAATAGTCCTAAAGTTTAATGCAGGTGCAGTTTGACACTACTTTTTTTTAACTCCAAATTGAAATGCCACTGCTTGAAAAAAATTAAAACAATTTCCAATTTGTTTCCAAAAGTAGTAAAGCAGTCCTTAATTTTTCTCCAAAAAAGTCATGTAACGTCCTAAATTTAAAAATGCGGAATTTGTTTGTCAGCCTTTATTACACCTTAGCAATTTAACCTTTTTTTGTTGCGTCTATCCCATTATAACCTTACCTAAACTAACCAAAAACGTAATTTTCGTTTGCTGCCCCCCACCAGCAGGCAATCACTGCCAGCCTATTAGCCGTTAGGAGAAGCCCAATTTCTCATGCTGCCTATGGCGGAGCAGGGATTACTGTATTTGATTTGTGTTTGCCACCCAGCTTTTTGGGCCTAAATGTTGCGTAATTTTTCACCAAATTGTTTTTCTTACTCCTTTAAGGAGACAGGGTGAAATATCTTCCTGCCTGAAACTGAAGGACCTGTAATCTTTTGATCCCGTTCGCAAAATTCCTGGATCAAGAAAAAGATAGTTTCTCTCGAAAGCTTAAATTCTGGAATCAGATGTTTACTCGTAAATTTCATTTTACTGCTCGGGAACGTCTCAGTTTAATTGCGGTATATATTTTTAAAAATGCAACACGTCAACAGCACTTTCGAGCTTGACCTTTTTTCTGAATGCTGGTTGTGTGTAAAATGTGAAAAAATGAGAAAATTGGGTAAAATGACAATTTATGTGAAAAAATTATCGGAAATGAATTTCACAACAAATGCAGCTTAAAACTGAGGAATCCCCTCCATTCAGGTCCTTAATTTCATTAAAAACGTACTAAAACTTGATTATTTTTAGCAGTTTTTTTTAAATTGCATACGGCGTTCATTTGAAGACTAATATTTATAAGTATCTTAAACATAATGCATAGTGGCTTAAAAATCATTTCCATGAAAATACACTTGAGATGCATTTTTGGTTGAACATTGATATTAAATTTTACACCATACAATTTTTTTTTAGAAAAGTAAGCTGAAATCCACTGTTTGTGGTCTAGTTTTGTAAAAGTTTTGTAGCTTGAGATGCACTCTTACAGCTCTTGAAATAGCTAATATTTCAATAATATTGGGTAAAAATGTGAAAAAAATTAGATTTTCATGTGAACAAATGTGAAAAAAACCAGATAGCTGCAAGTGAACAAATGTAAATGTTTTGTCGCTTGAGATGCACTCTTACAGCTCTTGAAATAGCTAATATTTCAATAATATTGGGTAAAAATGTGAAAAAAATGTGATATTTTCATGTGAACAAATGTGAAAAAACCAGATAGCTGCAAGTGAACAAATGTGAAAATGTCAGAACATGTGAAAAAATTTGAAAAATATAAGGACATGTAAAAAAAACAGATAATTACATGTGAAAAATCTGAAACATTTGAGAACATGTGAAAAAGCCAGATAATCGGATGTGAACAAATGTGAAAAATGTCACAGTATCTTAAAAAACTAGATAATTGCAGGTGAAAAATGTCAGAACATATGAAAAAACCAGATAATTGCATGTGAAAAAAACTAGATATTTGCATGGAAAAAAACCAGATAATTGCATGTGAAAAATCTGAAACATTTGAGAACATGTGAAAAAGCCAGATACTCGAATGTGAACAAATGTGAAAAATGTCACAGTATCTTAAAAAACCAGATAATTGCATGTGAAAAATGTCAGAACATATGAAAAAACTAGATAATTGCATGTGAAAAAAACCAGATATTTGCATGGGAAAAAACCGGATATTTGCTTGTGAAAAATTCCAGAACACATAAAAAACCAGGTAATTGCATGTTAAAAATATCAGATTCTTGGATGTGACAAAATGTGAAACTTGTGTACCAACTCGATAACCATTTTCATTAATGGAGCATAAAGAATTAGTGTTTTTTGTGTCTCATGTTTACCTCGTGGGCCAAGTTTATTTGCCATAAAGTTTTGACAAGTTGTTCCTCCAAAACTCATTTAAAATGATGGGCTGCTCCGCAAATATCTTTCTCAATGTTACGAAACAAGTGTATAAATAACGAGTTGCGTGTGGAGCAGCTCGGGTAAATCCCATTTTTACCAGAACCAAATGGCAGATTTTGCTAATCTGAAATTTCATCTTCTGGAATAAGATGATGAGCTAGCAGCATCCTCCCCCTCATATACGGGCACGAAGAGCTTGCCCTGGCATATTTTCCCAGCAACTGAAATGAAAACTCGTAAGTAAATACCTTCTCTAAATTTCTCCAGAATTGGCATTAGCAACGGTGCTTGCCTTAATGTTTTCCTGTGCTTTTTTTTCACTTGAAATGTTGATGATTTTAGATCGATTTTGGTCTGGTGGTTGGATTTCAAAGAGAATGTGAGTTGCCAAATTTGCATATGTCAGTGGCACAGTATTTCTTATTGTCTTGGCTAATGCTTGTTTGGTTGATGGACTGCATTTAATTAAAGCCCTTAAATTCCAGGGTGTTGGAGAGTTTGGAGAGTGGGACATGTTGGATACAAAATAGTTGTTTGGGGGCAAACAATATTTCACCACAATAATGGGGCGCAATAATCTCGTATCACCACGTAAGATATGATTTAAAGTAAGATAAAGTAAGACACAAAACGATAATAAGATTAAAATGTAGAGAATTATAGTGACATGGGCCTATAGATTTCTTATTCCATCTCTGAAGCTGCTCGATAATGTCTTTATCCATTAGTTTTAAAATTTCATATCGTGTTGGTAATGTTCGTGAGTCAATTCCAAAAAAAAAATTATAATATGGAACAGTTAGGCAACGTGATTTTTTGCTGTCATTAGTGAGATGGTTTGTGAAGAGTGGATACATTAGGATACCAAAGTGAATATTGAGGATACGTGTTGGTGGATACATCGTGGATACCAGTCAGTCTTTGGTGGATACATTTTGGATACAAACTAATTTTTTGCCGGATACATTTTGGATGCAAATAAGTTTTTTGATGGATACATTTTGGATAGTCTTTTGTTGGATTCATCTTGGATACGAATCAGTCGTTGGTGGATACATTATGGAGGCAAATAAGTCATTTGGTTGATACATTTTGGACAAAGTAAGATAGTAAGACTCGGTGATACATATCAATTTTTTGGTGGATACGTTTTGTATACCAATCAGTCTTTGGTGGATACATCTTGAATACAAATCAGTCTTTTGGTGGTTACATTTTGGATACAAATCAGTCTTTTGGTGGTTACATTTTGGATACAAATCAGTACATTGTCTTTGTACACGTCTTTCTACACATTTATACACGTACATTGGTGGGTACATGTTGAATGCAAAACAGTCTTTTATTGGATACTAATCAGTCTTTGGTGGATACGTATTGGACATAAATCAATCTTTTGGTGGATATATTGTCGATACAAACCAGTACCTTGTCTTTGACACGTCATTCTTGGATACATATTGTACACAAGTCAGTTTTGGTGGATACATTTTGGATTCGAAACAGACAATGCACTGATTTGTATCCAAACGGAAACCACCAAAATACTTTGTACACGTCATTCTACACATTTATTCACGTACATGCATGTCTTTTGGTGGGTACATTTTGAATGCAAATTAGTTTTTGATTTGTATCCAAGATGTATCCAATAAGTCGTTGGTGGCAATGGTCTTTAGTGGCATAAATCAATCTTTTGGTGGAAATATTGTCGATACAAACCAGTTTTGGTGGATACATTTATGAATTCAAATCAGTCTTTTGGTGGTTGCATTTTGGATACAAATCAGTACATTGTTTTTGACACGTCATTCTTGGATACATATTGGTGGATACATCGGTTGGATACATTTTTGGATACGAATCAGTTTTTTGGTGGTTACAGTTTGGATACAAATCAGTACATTGTTTTTGACACGTCATTCTTGGATACATTGGTTGGATACATTTTGGAGACGAATCAGTCTTTTGGCGGTTACAGTTTGGATACAAATCAGTACATTGTCTTTGTACACGTCATTCTACACATTTATTCACGTACATGTATGTCTTTTGGTGGGTACATCTTGGATACGAATCATTCTTTGGTGACTACATTTTGGACACAACAGTCTTTTGGTGGATACATTTCTTAATACAATTTTGCATAGACTCACTCCCAAGCCTGCAGTTCTAGAAACTGAAAGACATTCACTCATTAAAGGTAAATCAATCATGCAGGTTCTCCGCATCGTTGGTTATTGGAAAAGCAACACAAATGTTTGTCTTTATTTGCAGCATTTTTCTCATAGCCAACGCCTGCAGTTCGTGTTGCATAAACATTATATTCCATTAACTACTGATGCATATCTTATTAGTGTGATTAATGGGCATTATGCTGATTTGTGCATAGGCTGTGTCACGCGACTTAGCTGATCATATGCTTCACATAATTTCCGCCCATGAAATTTACGATAAATTTGAAGAAGGTTTAATTTGCGATTGAAAAAGCTAGCATGCAAGGAATTTTGCGTAATGTTTTGGAAAAAACACAAATGTAGGGTACAGTAATCTATGCCATGGTTGGTTTCCAAGTTACCCAGGTGTTACCCAACCTGAACAACTGGAAAAGTGAGGGAAAAGTCATATAATGTCCGGAAATTTGTTGTGGCACAACTATTTTGATTATAACTGATCAGAAAAAGCTATAGAAAAGCTGCGTTTGTTCTCAGTTTTGTCTAAAAATGTCGCCTATGGCGTTTCCTACGTGGATTTTCATTAAAAAATTGTGAAAAAAATCCATCTAAAAACATTAAAAAAAATTACCAGAAATAATCAATTTTAAGTGTTGCCAGAACGACATTCCTAAAGGTAAAATAGGAGGCTATAACTTATCAAATTATACTTGGCAAATTTGATAAAATTGAGATAAATAGCCTCAGTATTTCCTTCATTATTTCTAATTTGTAATAATTCAAAATATGGAAAAGCCCTCAAAAATGCAGTATTTGGGATTTAGTAGTTTGTGACCCTATTTGAAGTTCTGGATATTTTGCCAAAGTGACTTGATTAATTTGTGTGCATAATTCTGACTATTTTATTCTAAACGTCCATATAAATTGTAACGGTAAATAATGACGTTGTTTGTCAACATTTAATATAACCTCGAATCTGCCCTTTGCCTTCTACATTGCTATATTCTATATTTTGGGAAGAGAATTGATATAACAAGTAGACATAAGTTAATAGCTAATTTTTAGAATGGGTGCCTTCAATTCATGTATCTTTTGTATCATTCATTTATACTTTTGAAAAAGTCAGATTTTGCATAGCTAGTTATTGTTTGGCCCAAAAATCAAGAAATGGCAAACAGTTCTGTAAATAAAATATAAAAGTAAGGGGGGAAAGTCAGGGAAAGTTGATTTACTTTTAAAAAGTCAGGGAAATTCAACCACTTAGAGGAAAATGTGGATAAGTCAGGGAAGTTGAACATGTCGTCTCTGGGGGAACCCTGTTTGTGCACTCTATCGATTTTCGTACCTGTTTACGAAGAAAATTCGGTCGATTTCTTCAACAAATTCAGTCATTCTCATACTCAACTTAATAAAAATGCACGGTATTTTTTACAAAGCCCTGATATCGATTTTCTTCATTGAATAAGCTTCAATAAACTTGGATTATCAAATTATTCCCATTGGATTTGTGATAAACTACGATTATTTGCGTAGCGATTTCAATCTTCTTGGGCCTAGAAGTATGTCGAAATTAAATTTCCAGTAAAATTATTGAAGTTTGGTATTTTTGGGAACGTTGGCAGACAAGTTAACAGCATTTTAAAATTGATTGATTACATGTATTTGTTTGCGCCTTTTAGCTGTGGCAGTTCTGAAGCGTTGAATTATTTCAAAAATAATTGAATGGCGATTATATTTTTAAGGAATATGAAGTAGCGTTGCTTTTAACGACCCATTAAGATTTGTGTGATTTACAGAGATCGAGCATTTTTCATCTGCTTTTCACCATCTAGGAACTGAAAATAAACCAACGTTGATTTGCTAAAATCTAAATTGACAGCGACTTGCAGCCTGTTTAAAAATCCAAAAATAGACGTTGTTTGCTGCAAAATACTGTTAATACAAATTAGCGGTCCCTAAGCAGTGCCAGCCAGTCAACATCTGATAACAATTTGAATTAAGGTACTAATTAGCGTGGACGTGGGGGAAAATGCATCTGGAAAATATTGCAAAGTTATCAAGCTCATTATCTCGTAATCATTTTCACTATCTTGTTTGGTCGTTTTAGTGTGGCTGCACACTATAGGGGAAACATATTGGAAAAATGAGCAAAATTGCTGAAAATTTTTCAAACTAAGTTGGAAAATCCACTGAAATCATTTATTTGTTGTGACTAATGTTTTACCAATTTCTAGATGATGAATGTGGATGTGGGAAGGATGCAATGTGTGTTACTGGATTAAGAAACACTTGTTTGTGTGTGTACACGGGACTTCCATTACAGCCAGGAGAACCATGTATTGCAGGACCCCCTCCAGGTTGGTTGAATTTCACGTAAAATTTAGTGCCTGGAAAAATATTGGAAATTGACATTTCATTTTCTGTTTTATAGGAAACCCCAGTGGAGCAATTAGTAATAGTGACTTATTGAGAATTATCCAACCATCACGAATACCGGTTAGTGTTATTGGAAGTTTTTTTAAAAAAATAATACACAAATTTCTATCATTTGACTTGGAACTGAAATTGTGCCAATATAAAGCCAATAGTCATTGTTTGTCAAATGTTTGAGCAAAAAAATTTCCCTGCACTGTTTCCATCAATATGAATAATGTTTGTCAAATTTGGAAAGAATATTGCTACACTACAATATTTTTGGCAAAAAATTTACCTGCAGTGTTTGCTTCATTATGAATATTTTTTTTTAAATTTGGAAATTTACAACATTTCAGCAAAAAGATTTGAGCATTTGATGAATAATTTTTCAAATGTGGAAAGTATGTCTACAGTATAACATTTTAGCAAAAAAAATTTCCCTGTAGTGATTCCATCATTTCGCATAATACTTTTACTGTACTATTTGTAATCATCGTTTTGCATTATAGAATAATGACTATTCTGGTTTCTTTTGTGGCAGTAATTTTTTTAACAATTTCGCATACATCCTTTCCTTAATAATTTTGTATAAAGCCCATCATTTTGACATTTGACCAACATAATCTTTTGTCAGTTTAACTAGCTATACAAAATATGTCATTGACTCATTGAATTCCCTTGACTTTTTCAAAGTAACTTAAAACTTAAAAGACTACTTAAAAGTGGTTTAGATTGATTTAAAATATGCTGGGCTAAAAACACATGACTTGGCCCATTCTGAAGTAAAAATGTCAAATCCGTAACAAGTGTTTGTTTTAAATTGTCTGTAAAGTTTGTGGAAAATCTGGAAAATTGAATTGAAAATTGGCAATGTTGATTGAAATATGTTTTGTTTACTTCCAGCCTCATCCTATTAGGATCCCTTCATCTCTCGATGGGAACAGAACGGATATCTCCACCAACGGTTCTGCGGTTATGTCACCACATAATTCAACAACAACGTCAAACAGTGTATTGACAACGCCTTTTACAACTGTGGTCCTTGCCATTGCCTTGTCCAGCGCCACATTCATTTTCTTAGTATTGGCTATTGCTTGCTGGTTAAGGAGACGACATTTAGCCCAAAATGGCATTCATTCGGACAATATATTTTGCTTGTGGCAACGTCCGAAGCTATCTCTGGGACTTCAGGTACTTGGACGTTACACAAAGTAGCATTTTCTGAGTTCAGAGAATGCTGGAATTTCTATGTCAGATCTGCCAAAAAGCAATTGTTTTGTTCTTTTGCTGACTAGGCCCTTGGGAAGACGAGCGTTTTAGATAATCAACAATTCACCCCTAATCCGAATTACTATACAACACCTCCTGAAATGGCCCTACTTAAATCTTTGCTGCATTTGGAAATTTCTGGGGACAAGTTGGTGTTTTTGGACGTTATCGGTGAAGGATGCTTCGGAAAGGTGTTCAAAGGTAATGTAAAGATTGACACGTTAAAAAAAAAACGTGGAAAAATCAGTTTTATCCAAAAAATTCACTGCAATTGAGTGAAAAAATGGAAAAATGAAAGTTCCTAACTTGTCGGAAAAAAGTTATCTATAATCAATGATTCATTAGTCTAATGATTATCTTCACATCATGGAAAATCATTTTTTTCCCCAGAAATTCAGTAATTTATAAATAATGCTTTTTTCAACTTTCTTCGATTATGAATGACGAAGCGAATTAAATGAAAAAAATGGAAAAATCGAATTTCAAATTTTCCCAGAAAACGTTGTCTATAATAAATGATTCACTAACCTCATGTTTATCTTTAGCTACCATAAATGGAGAAAAAGTTATCGAAATTTAATAAATTCAATAAAATCAGCTTTCTTCGATTACGATGGAAACGTCCGTTGTAGTTATGAACCAATTTAAATGAAAAAATGGAAAAATCAAATATTTCCAGAAAGTTATCTACAATAAATGATTCACTAAAATGAATTATAAAGGAAAAACTGAAAAAAGTTGAAACACATTGTCGATCAAAATAACAACACCACATGACTTGCTATTAGTTAGAATCTGAATTAGAATGTAAACATTGCCAAAATTGCAAAAAACGTTTGCTGATATAAAAATCTAATTCCAAGAGATCCATTGAAAATGTAATATCTGGATTTCATAAAAAATCAAACTTCCACTTATTGGTTACAATATGCAATATTTAAAAAAAATAATGGGTTTTGTCAAAAAATTCAGAACTTGTCTTACGTGTATTTGAGAAAAATCGTACACAAAAACTTAATACTAATTTTATTGCAAATTGTTTCATTAATTTGCTAAGTAGATTGTTGGTATTCTAAAAATTGATTATAGGCTGCGATCACAAAAAGCAATATTTCTTTTATTTTTTTTTTTAGTATTTTTCGAAATATTATAGAAATTGAGTTTCAATTTTACGTAAGATTACTGCATTAAAATTGCTGAATATCCTAAGATCATGTGTGAACTCTGAAGTTTCACAGGTGATAATGGTAAAAAAGATGTTCACATGACTTATTTAAATATTCATTTTCTATAAAAATGCTATTTTAGTGGCGAACGTTTTTTGTATGTTTATGAAATTAATACTAAATTGATAATATTTAATGTAATTGAACATAAGTTGGTAGCATACAAATAATCTAGTTTTTATTTCTTTAACACGATATTATAACTTAATATGTGCGTACTAAATGTTCTGGAATATAAAGTTAATTATTTATTTTATTTACATTTAATATTGCCGAAATTGGATCTTAATGACTTATTTGAGATTTGCAACTTTTGGTTAGAACATAATGCAGTTGTATATTATACGTTCATTTCACTTCTACTTAATTTTGATTGTTTACATTGTGAATTTAATATGGCAAGCATTAACTAATTGGGTTAAAAATACTTATGTCCTAACAGCATGAAAGTAAACTTAGATTTGATGGTTAAGAAAGTAAACCTAGTAAGCATATACTTGTTTTTGTATTGCTGTTGTGATCAATTTTTCCATTACCTCCAGGATGTGCTTCAATTTGAATTTTAATGAAGGCTTAACAAAGTATAAGTTAATAATTAATCTGGCTTTGGCGCTGTCGTGTTGTCATGGATTTCTACCCTGGATCTTTGTGTAAATTCTGCGAAGTGACATCGCATCTCAGCCTAATTATGCATGCACGAATTATGCAGCATAGATTAATTTTGGACTTTTTTGATAGGGTTCAGTTATCTTTTTTGAATACATTAGTGTAGGTGAGGATGACTTTAAATGAATTCTGGAAGACGAAGCTGATATCATTAACACTCGCATGCCCTAATTTTATATCGTTATCCTCATAGGCGACATTTTTCTGCACATATTAACTCTATTTTTTCACTTAAAAATGTCACTTAAAATAAATGTCTTGGGAGATGTGCAATGTCGCGTATTCTGTTTTGTAATAGCTTTTTTTGAACTGCTATTTGGGTCTAAAAGAATTTTTATCTCTATACATTGGACATTTTATGGATTATACTGCAGTATCTTAATTAAGTTACATATTTACATGCAGCTATTTGATAAAGGTTGATTTTAAATTGCCCGTTCATTTAAAGTTTAAAGACAGTCACCATTATTGTTTATGTCAGAAATCTGACTGGAACAGTTAACCTGTGAATTGACAAAAATCTTCGTAACTGCCATTTTTTCAAATTACTAGATGAACTTTAGAATCGTCCCTGCTTCACCATAGACCCAATGAGAAAGTTGGCTTCTCCTAACAGCTCGTGGGCTGGCAGTGTTTGCCTGGCGGTTAGGGGCAGCTTAATCAGAAATTACATTGCTAAGTTAGGTTAGGCTGTGTTATGTTAGGTTAAACAGAACAAATGGATATCATGTGAACATTTGGTGCAGGGACTATACTAAGGTTTACCAAAATTATTATTATTTGGACTATTATGGATTATTGGATTATTTTTATTATATGGGACACTTTTATTTCATCTTTAATATTTTAGTCAATATATTGATAGCGATTTTATCACAATGAATGTTTGACTCAAAAATGGTCATTAAAATGAAATCATAATTGTGTTTTTTATTATTTTTTATCCTAACCTAACTTAAAATAACCTATGAAATAATATATTAATTTTACCTACATGTACCATTATCGTAGCCAATCCCCGATAGCTTAGAAACCTTTAGACGAAGCCCACTTTCTCAATCTGTCAATAATGGAGCAGGACATATTCCGAAGTACAGCCAAAAAAATGTGTAACGTGCACTATGCCTACATTTGAAACTAACTCAAATCTTTAGTGAACATCTGTATGTCGACCATTGTTTCAATTATCATTATTATTGCAAAATATTCGATTTTTATAATTTTTTTTTTTTTGCCCATGACTGACAAGTGAGCAATGTTATTGAGATAACCTTTTTCATCCATATTTTATTTGAAATTTTGACGAGAACTAGGCGATCTTCCTTAAATGCACTTCGACATAAAAAAGGACAGTTACAGTAATTTTCGAAAAAACTGATACATTTCAGAATGTTAAACCCAAATTGAAAGCTTACTTGTAACTGCTTCGATTTTCTCATCTCGACTTTTTAATTTTTAATGTCCATCACTTTCTCATACGTTTTACTTTATACGACATCTGGATCTAGTTTTTGGAGTGTTAACCTTTGACCCCTTCACTCAATGCCTTTTTGATAGCAGACAATTGTCTTTTTTCTTGTTTTAACACGTTTCGAGCTTATCAGCCCTGTGAATTTCATATCTGATCGTTGTCACTTTTTCTGTTTTTTTCAGGACCTTTGACCCCGCTGAAGTGTGCCAATATCGCGTTTGGTGCTTCGAACTACGTCACTTTCAGCCTTTTCCTGTCCCTTATCTCCATTCTTGAAGCCAGCAATAAACGACTGTGGAAGTGAGTATTGAGGCCATGCTTTCTATTTTTTTCATTGTCTTGCTGGGGGGTTTCTGGAATTTTTGCTGTTTTCTGGCTGCTGTCTGTCGCTTTTGGGTTTCTTGGGGGGTGTTTGTTTGGATTTGACTCATGGTGGATTCTGCAACAAGATGGCGTTTGTTTTGGAACAGTTGCTAGGCGGTACCTGCACTGGTGAAGTGGTGATTTAGGAATCACTGATGCCTTTGAAGAAATTAGGATACTTTAGAATTGTCCCTGCTCCATTTGTGCACAGGATTTTGTATTTGAATCCCACTTGCAAAGTGGACAATAATAATGGCACCTGCCAGGGTGCCAAGTTTCTGGAATGTCAGGGAAAATCAGGGAGTACCAGGGAAGTGAAAAAGTATCAAGGGATGGTAGGGAAAAGAAAAAAGTGTCATGGCATGTCAGGGAAATGAAAAGATGTCTTGGAATGGCAGTGAAGTGAAAATGTTTCAGGGAATGTCAAAGAAATGATAAGGTGCTAAGGAATGTTGGGGAAATGAACAGATGTAAGGGGATTACACGAAGATAAAAAGGAGTCGGGAAATGGCAGGGCAAGGAAAAGGTGAAGGTATCAGGGAAGCTCAGGGAAATGAAAAGGTGACAGAAAATGTCAGTGAAATGAAAGGGTGTCAGGGAAGGTTGGGGAAATGAAAGTGTCAGGAAATCTCTGGGGAATTAAAAGGTGACAAGAAATGTTAGGGAAATGAAAGTGTCAGGGAATGTTAGACAAATGAAAAGGTGTCAGGAAATGTCAGGGAAACGAGTTTCAGGGAATGTCATGGAATATGTGTCAGGGAAATGAGTTTCAGGGATATGAAAGTGTCAGGGAATGTCATGGAATATAAAAGTGTCAGGGAATATCAGGGGAATGAAAGTGTCAGGGAATGTAAGACAAATGAAAAGGTGTCAGGGAAATGAGTTTCAGGGAATGTCATTGAATATAAAAGTGTCAGGGAAATGAAAGTGTCAGGGAAATGAAAGTGTCAGGGAATGTTAGACAAATGAAAAGGTGTCAGGGAAATGAGTTTCAGGGAATGTCATGGAATATAAAAGTGTCAGGGAAATGAAAGTGTCAGGGAATGTTAGACAAATGAGGTGTCAGGAAATGTTAGTGAAATGAGTTTCAGGGAATGTCATGGAATATAAGTGTCAGGGAATATCAGGGAAATGTAAGTGTCAGGAAATGTTAGACAAATGAAAAGGTGTTAGGGAAATGAGTTTCATGGAATATCATGGAATATAAATGTCAGGGAATATCAGGGAAATGAAAGTGTCAGGGAATGTTAGACAAATGAAAAGGTGTCAGGGAAATGAGTTCCATGGAATATCATGAAATATAAAAGTGTCAGGGAAATGAAAGTGTCAAGGAAATGAAAGTGTCAGGGAATGTTAGACAAATGAGAAGGTGTCAGTAAATGTCAGGGAAATGAGTTTCAGGGAATGTCATGAAATATAAGTGTCAGGGAATATCAGGGAAATGAAAGTGTCAGGGAATGTTAGACAAATGAAAAGGTGTCAGGGAAATGATTTTCAGGGAATATCATGGAATATAAGTGTCAGGGAATATCAGGAAAATGATACGGTGTCAGGGAAAGTCAGGGGATTTGTGAAAATAAATGAAAATGTCGTGGAAATTGAGACCAGCCAATTGATTAGTCATCATCATCATCATCATCATCATCATCATTATCTTTTTTTAAAAAAAATTAGGATGACATCCAATGGTTTTCTTATTTTTAAAAAAAACATCTCACGGGAAATAACTACGAAGTTGTCAGTGAATGTGTATGAAATCGACTTGAGGATTTGAGTTGGAACCCTGCCTGTCCCATCTATCAGAATTAATCATTTTTGCCTTTTGTGTGTTGCTTTGTTATTCCTAACCAAACCTACGCTAAACTAACCCAAATATACACTGTAACGTCTGATTTAGCTGCCCCTGAGAGCAGATAGGAGAAGCCCACTTTCTCATGATGGAGCAGGGACTGTTCTAAAGTACATTCAGAACTTAAATCCTTAAATGTCCTTACATTAACGAGAGTTAGTGATTGGGTTCTTACGTTGGGTTTTGTAGATTGGTGAACATTTACTGTTTATGGTAATAACAAATAATTAGTTTAGATCCTATCGAATATACTGTTGGTAGTATTTAAGAATCGTGCCACCCATAAACTACATTGTTGCTCTTCGTTCTTGTTTGGTATTTGAACCGAAAATTGGTTTTTCCATTTAATCTTACTCTGTTAGGTTATTGGCTTAAGTTATTTGTCTTGGAATCTGCCAAGCTGGCTTGAAATTTTACCAGGTTTTTGTTTGGTGCACTTATGCGGTCGATTTGTCAGTCTTCGTCATATTTGTTTTCTTGACAACTTAATGGAAAACACATGTTTGTTTTATCCCCTTATGCTTTTCTCGAAATAACCTTCAGATTGTTGTGTAAAATCATCACTCCTAACCTAATTATGAAGTTATTACTCCATGTTAAAATGTCATGCCTTTAGTCTAATACTCATGATAACTTTACTCCCAGAAATGTCAAGATGTTTTATTTAGCTAAAATGAGGTAATAGTAAAAAAATTCTGGTAGCAAAATTAGGCATCTAGAAAACTTGTTTAAATAATATCCCTGGAATCCAGCCAAATGTTAAATCTTAGTGACGCCATGTAAATTATGAACAATTTATAAATCATTGTTAGCTTTGACTCCCACTTAAGCTTAATTGAAATTTAAGCCTAATTAAATATTGATCATAGCATCGCCAAGATTTTATTAAAGGTGTTATGCATTAAGAAACAATGGACTCTTAAGGCAACATTTGCATATTTTAATTTTCTGATCTTGAGTTACATCTGCGTCAAGTAAGTTTATTGAATTAGGGATGGGAAAAAAGGAAGTTAAGAAACATAGCATGTTTTACATGTAAATGAACTTAACTCTGCGTGCAAAATTTGTGCCACTGAAATTTGCTGAAGAAAATAAGAACTTCATGTTCTACGGTATATGCCCTGCCCTAAATGTGCACCAAATGTGCATATAATAACCTTACCTTTATCCTAGCCTGTCCTAGCCAAAAGTAATCTAAACGATATCATTTCTTTATTTTGCCGTCCCTAACCTTAAGCTAACAATGCCAGTCTCGGGACCATTAGGAGAAGCCATTGTTTGATTGTGTCAATGTTGGAGCAGGGCATATACCGTAGTAAGAACATCGACTTATATGATGACACGACTTCTAGATGGTCCTCCTTGACCATCATGGCTACTTGGTCCTCCTTGACCATCATGGCTACTTGGTTCTGCATCTTCCGATTTCACAAGTAGTCCTTTTAGATTAATTCTTCTAAATTGGTGTTTTCTCTGCATGGGTCAACTTCTTAAGTCGTTTTCAACCCACTTCCTGGCGTCCTAGGGTGTTGAGGTTGGTACACTAGTTGACTTCGTGGAAGATTTGATTAAATTAAAAGGATGTTCCTTTCCGGGGTTTCGACAGCTTTAAACTTGAAAAATGCATTGGCTACCGTGGCATGGCCCCGATAAGACAAACCTAAATTTTAAGGTACCTGTTCGTGCCTCTGGTATTTGGGACTGTGTAATGGCCCCAGAATGCATTTCGTTTTAACTACTTTTCACTTACCACCTTATCAAACGCCTTAGTTCAACCTTGCTTTTAACTTAGTCTAAGCGTTGTCTGTTTGTCTTGTGCCTGGGTTCAACTTGTTCAAATACTTTTTTAACCTGTTCCTGGTGGCCTAGAGGGTTGAAATTTTGTACACAGGTTAATTAGAGGGAACATTTCATAATATTAAAAGTACATGGTTCAATGCAGTTTCCCATCCAAGTTTCAACAACTTTAAACTTGCAAATAATGCATTTGATACTGCAGCATGGCCCCGATAAGACAAACCTACACTGGTAAGGTACCGGTACGTACCTCAAGTAATAAGGACTGTGAAATGACTCCAGAATGCATTTCGTTTCTAACAACTGCTCACTTGCCACCTTATCAAACGCCTTAGCTCAACCTTTCTTTTAACTTGGTCTAAGCGTTGTCTGTTTGTCCGAGCCTTGGTTCAACTTGTTCAGATTCTTTTAAACCTTTTTCCTGATGACCTAGGGGGCTGAAATCTGGTATACTGTTTAGTTAGAAGGAACATTTCATAATAGTAATAGTGCATGGAGCAATGCAGTTACCAATCCAAAGTTTCAACAATTTTTTACTTGAAAAAAATGCATTCGATACCGCGGCATGATGCCGATAAGGGTACAACTTACATTGGGAATGTTCCGGTACTTGTTTCAGGTAATTAGGACTGTGTAATGGCCCCAGAATGCATTTCCTTTTAACAACTCTCACTCACAATAGTTCAACTTTGGTCTAAGCATGGTCTGTTTGTCCGAGCCTAGGTTCAACTTGTTCAAATTCTTTTTTTACCTACTTCCCAGTGGCCTAGAGGGTTGAAATCTGGTACACAGGTTAATTCATAGGAACATTTCATAATATTAAAAGTACATAGATCAAAGCCGTTTCCTATACGAAGTTTCAACAACTTTAAACTTAGAAAAAATGCATTCGATACCGCGGCATGGCCCCGATAAGATAAACCTACACTGGTAAGGTACCGGTACATGCCTCTGGTAATTAGGACTGTGTGATGGCCCCAGAAAGCATTTCGTTTCAACAACTTCTCGAATAATACTTTTTGAAAAATATCCAAAACAATTTTGCGGAACATCGATGGTGTAACGAACATCTTCCGATTGATGTATCGAGCATCTTCGATGAACCTTTTTCAATTAGTCGGATTGTCGTTCTCAAGGCAACTGCTTCATGGCTGACAATCTTTTATTGGCTTTTTTTCATCCAAATGCTAATGTTGACAAAAGTCGACTTCTTGGTTCAGTCGAGCTACAAGTTGCTAGCAGTTCTATCTCCGTGCAGGTTGTCGCCAAGCACCCAGATGGTATTGATCAGTGCTCGCCAACAGATTGGTGCATCCTTGCATTATTTGTTATTCTAATCTTTTAAATTGGTTTGTGCAGTGCAATCAGGCAGCTTTGAGTGTAACACGAGTGGCACGTGTGCAAACTGCAAATTGATTCAACTGCAACAGAGTTCTTGGCAGCTGGTCCTGAAGCTAGTCACTGGTTGCATGGGGTTTCTCACAGTTGGGATTTTGGGTATTCTGATCATTTCAGCAAGTCTTAGTAAGAGCCTAAAGCGTCCACTGAATTATTGATACTCATGTGACACGTTTTATCGAAATGTGGGCATAGTCATCATTTGTGATCATGTTTCTCAAAAAAAATGCAGTTTCTCATGGAAAAATGCAGTTACAAACAACACTTATTTTTTAAAAAAAAAAAGATTGCCTCAGTATTCCTTTCTTAATTAATATTTTTGCAATACATTGTTAAGTTCGGTTTTACTAAATGCACATTTACATGTACATGCCAAAAACACATTGGGAAAGTGGGCTTGTGTGGGTAGTGTAAATAATGAAGTTACATTATTGGTTAGTTTAGGTTTGGATATGTTAGGAAATGTTAGCTCAAGATAAAGACAAGAAAAAATCCAA
>JAQGAF010002208.1:0-24162 GCA_034687865.1 Kryphioiulus occultus | reverse complement strand
GGGCCTCCTACTTACATTAACAGATGGTAGTTAAATGGTAAGAGCAGAGGGGAGGAGTGTGGCCAGCACCGAAAAGCCACAGACAAGGGGGTGAAAGGCCAAAAGGGGACTCCGCAATTATTTTCCCCTTCTAGTCCCCTCGTGGCCCCTGGGGGCAGCGGCTCGCCTTTGTCCAAGTGATGGAGAGTGTCAATCATCCCCGGACCCTCCCTGTCAGAACGAGGCAGCCAATAAGCGAGGGGGCTGGTCAGAAAGTCACGTGGTGGTCAAGGGTTTGGGGAGGGTCGGAGGGTGACGGACAGGCCATTGTTTGGGATGCCACAAAGCTCTGGTGATGGGCTCGCCACCTCTAGTTTACAGTCCACCTGCACCCCCCTTGACCCCTCGCCATGCTTAATGATCATGTTAGTTTCACATGGCAGTTGCAAGCGCCCTGAGCCAGCGATTTGCACTCGTCCATTATGGCTGGGGTGGCGTGGACAATGGCTCTCATTAAAAAAGTAGGGGGCTCACGGATGGGACAACAAGAATTGGAAAAAGAGAGGGGGGCTAACGAATTTTGGGGAAGACGCCAGGGGGCCAGCACATGCAGGTTTAGGGTTTAGTTTGCCCAAGTCCAGCAGGAATGAATGGGGATGATTCTTTTGAAAAGGAATAAACCGTTAAAATGAGATGAAGGGGGATTTGGGGGTGAACAAACGCCGCTGTGGAAATACCCCAAATTTGCGAATTAGCATTGATGACGTGCGGTAGATGTACGGGGGCAGATGCCCGAAATGGGAATATGGGACGCCCCTTCCCCTCCCGTTGGCGCAGCAGGGCCCATGACAGCCATTCCATAAATTAGGAGAGAAAAAGCGTTGTGAAAAACTATCTGACAAATGTTTGACCAGTGACCTCGACTAGCTCTCAACAGAGGTGACAATTCCTATTGGTTTTAAACTACGTCCATTGATTTCGTCCTACATTTTGTTGAAGACTAGGGCACCAGGAGAGAAGGGTAGAAGGATTGTAACCCTTGGGGTACGACCAAAGGATTGACTGCAACCCTCTAGTCCCTCGTGTACTCAAAACGACCTTTGAATGCCAGACATTCTTGTTCGTTAAGTTCAATTAAAGTATGATTTATGTGAAAATAGCGAATGCAGGACACGCCTGTTCTACTACATTTAACATGGAAATGAAATCGTGTCATATACATGTACTAAGGAATATGACAAGCTCCAAATGTGCACAAAATAAAACATGGACATTACTGAATATTTCAACCTATTTGTTTTGTAGATAAGAATGAGAGACAACAGTCCTAGCCGTCACAATTTGTCTTATATTTTTCCCGTTTTTTCTCCTAATTTATTATTTGTGCGTCTGTTCATGTTTTATTGTTTATCCTGCCCTAAACTGACCGAGCCTAAGTTAAACTAAGCTAAGATTTAATTTCTCGTGTAGCTGCCCCTAACCGCCAGGCAATCATTGCCAGTGCACGAGCTGTTAGGAGAAGCCCACTTTCAAAGTGTCAATGAGAGCGCTGGGCAGCAGCAGGGCCTATTCCGTAGTATAGGCAAAATATGCGAACATTACGAGAAGATTTATAAAGGATTGATAAAACGGAGTAATAGAAGAGTAAAATGGTGTGAAAAACGAAATGACGTCAAAAAAGTTCCCTTTTTTCGTTACTGCTCAAAGGATAGGCCTACCATGTCAGCTATTTTGCAACTCAAACAGTTTCAGTTGAACTGTTCAGAAATCAGCACACTGAGCTTTCCTTCCATTCTTTTACTTTCTTTGGTCAGTTAACGAGTTGGTCATTCTCAGAATGACCAGGCGTGAAAACTCAGCTTATCCCTAAATCGGCGAAAATCCCACGAACGAGAGCAACAAAGGTAGTTCAATTCTCGTATTTGCTATTTCAGGTTGACCTCAACGAGCTGCCCTGAATGCAGTTCAACAGGCTCCTAGAGTGGGGTCAGGCCGAGGTTCAGGTGTCCTGAAAGGAGGGGGCGTGACGACAAAGGCCCACCTGATGCAGGACAAAAAGGCGCCGGTTGCAGTGCAGTGCAGGGTGTCTCCGAGGGGCACATTCTTCGTTCCCCTCCCCTCAAATTGAATGCGAGGGTGCCACCCAGTTCCCCCTGCTGCTCATTCTTCCCCTCCCCGTCTGTCGACTATGTTTCGCGTTATCGCCCGAGGTCGCCACCAGTCTGGTGCACCAACACTCATTGTTCGCAGCTCCGCACTGCACCGCTGGCCCGTGAAGCGGTGCAGGGGCCATCAGAAAGAATAATGGGGGATTGGGGATCTGAAGCAGAACAAAGCGTGAAAGGTATACACACGGATGCAAATGGCAATCAAGAGGGGCAGGAGGGGATAAACAAGAGTTTGTTGTAGCACGTGCGTGGGCTCATTCATCCTCCTCAGCCTTAATGGGGCAGGACGTGAAGTGCGGGGAAGGGTGCGCGTGGCGACCCCTGGCAGCGAGGGCAGGGGATGCAGCGCCGTTGCTGCCATCGATTTCCTCGCAATAAATTCAAATTTATGGTAATCATTTATTGATACACGCACTTAAAACGCACTTTTCAGTCAATAATTTTATCGGAATGAGTAATGCGGCAGGGCGGAAGTGCGCGGGCATCTCCCGGAAGCCCCCTCGATAAGCGTGTCTGTCGCTGGAGCTGAGACCTTATCGCCCCTCGCTCGATTTATGTCGGTTTGCGAACATATCTAATTCGGCGTTTTTAATTCCGTTCACAATCTGCTTTTGATAACCCCAGAGTTCCTCCTGCATGGCAAGAATGCAGCTCTGGAATTTCTGCAGACTGCATGCACTGCCACGTCAATATCCAGGCTTTCGATGCATGTAGATTGCAGATCGAGCTAAGGGACATAAACACCTTGGAATGGCATTCGTCAAGGGCTGCACGCAAATTGCATAAGGCACAAAAGTTAAAAAAATTCAATGTAGTTTCAGAAAACGATTTCGTGGAAATTTAAATACGGCGCGATCATGCTCTCGCCTTCATTACAAAAATTTATTTTAAAAAAACAGAGTTACGAGGAACAAATTTTGGAAAAATGTCGGATCTGAAGTTTTCTATTTCACGTATTTGGTTCTCAGGAATCGAAAATTGCATCTATACAATTATAAGGTTCTCACTCAAATTTTAAAGTCGATTTCCATCAATTCCCCGACAACTTTTCAAGCATTGCACTAACATTTTGCATGAGACTTGTCTAAAAATAGGGAAAATGATCGATTTTATCCTAAATTATTATAAAAGATTATGAGTAATCAATTGAATGATGCTAATTTGTTTCAATTTCCGTGACATTCCCACGGTTTTCACGAATTCCTGACATTTCCTGATTTTACCTGAATTTCCAGAAAGTGTTAACCATGAACTACATAGCAAAACTCTTAAGATAGTCATTGGTAGTATATCATGTTGCCAGATCGCCAATCAGAGTTAAGCGCGATTTCTGAAGAGAGTACAGACTGGGAGCAACCTTAGGTGATTTCTAGTGTGGAAATCTCTTTTGAGTACAATTTTGTTTCGAAATTGCGCATACCATGATCACCAAGCAATGAGTGAAAGGAAGTCAGAGCAAATAAGATTTTTAGAAATATTTCCGTGTTTCAACTTAGGCAGGTTTAAATTACATAACACCAACAATTTGGATTGTTATTTTAATATGTACAAAGATTACTAATTGTTCGTTTAGGTTTATCACGCCATATACCAACAAGCTTACATGTATACTGAAACGGCTTTGTGCAAACATCTTTTTCGATTTTGAAACCCTTTGAATTGACTTTTGGGACATTCAGCAAATACGCAGACGTTGCAGTCAAATATAAAAAGGGGAAATTGCATTTTTTCTCGTAAATCCTCGCCCTATAAAACTGCGCGAAGGATGCGAATGCTTTCCATCGCAGCGAAATAAAATTTCCACCAATTACATTGTTTCATTTTATCTGTTAGGGATATTTATATAAATATGTAGATGAAATGTATCGTGAAATATGGCGCGATACAGCGTGCGTGCCAATTATGACTCAATGAAAGCAGCGTGAAACGAATGATATTCAGCGAGGGAAGTAACACTGGCAGAAATAGATGAAAAAGAGCCCATTTTATACCCCTGGATACTTTTCTGAATATTTTCTCAATTTTCCTTCTTTTTATGGCCCTGGCCCATTTCTAAGCAGAAGCTAATATAAAAAAAACCATTCTTGTTTCTCGCCTCATCAATCGCTCCACACATCTTCCGTCCCCTTAATCCAATATGTAACAAGCCATATACCAGAATTCCCCATTTCCCACCCCCAAATCCCCATCCCCATATACAGGAATCCCCGCAGAGTTTCTCGAAACTCCCCCTTTCTCACACATTCAAATCTTTCACGACATCGTTGCATTATTCATGAAATGAAAAAGCATAGTAATGCATTTAAATGTGTTGCTGATAAAATTGGGGAACATGCACGCACGCTGCATTAAAGCGGCGACAAATACAAAATGGCCGCCACTCAAAATGGAACTTCAACTGCACCAACAAAGGAGGTGTCGAGCCATCATTTAACCACAATTTTTCTCAACCAATTATCACGATTATGCATAAAATCATTTGAATGCATTACTCAAAAATAACAACTTACAATATAATTTTGGAGAAGTTACTCAGAATCACTATATGTTTACATGCAGGTAGTAAACGCAGACCACACCACATGCAGCTTTCTTAAGCCTAGTACACACCTAAAAACATTTTGCGGAAACATGTCTCAGCGACAATATTTTCAAGAAAGTTTGTGGAAACATGTTTCCACAAACATACTGTACACATTACCAGCAAACCAAGTAAGTGTTTGCAGAAACCGCCTTTTACCGCAATTTTTCCACAAATTTGTTTCATGTTTCACGTACTGGAAATCTGGAAACATGTCCCACATACCATGTTTCCAGGAAATGCTTGCCAGGCGTGGACGAGGCTTTATGAAACAGAATTCTGAGTGTTTCGCAACATTTGACCACCAGATTACAAACCACAGATACTTGATCTAAGTGACTTGGTTTAAGCTTGCCTTGTTTAAGTAAAGTGCCTTCATGCAAACATACTAATGAAATATTAATGAAATATTTACATATTATTCACTTCATATATATAGATTTGATATGCGTGCAAACGCCATCCATATTCGTTCTTAAATAATTAGATTTCGTATACATCCCTCTCTACGATTATAATTTGTGAATTTCTACTCCTTAATCTTAATTGATGCTACTAAATTACTTTTTAGATAAAACCCTACGGGGAGAAAAAAAATGGCGAAATGTCACGCCTTTGTTTTTACAAGAGCAGATTGGGCATTAGTTATTAATGCATGCAAAAATTAATATACGAGGCTCGCTCAGGGCGTCAGAACATGAAAAATCAATTCCAGAATCGTGTTCCGCTTAATGAGTTGTTTTATAGAAGATTAATGAATCTTATAAAAGGGGGACTTCTTTTTATGCCCAACAGTTGCTGCCTCATGGAGTTAACACATGCGAAGAAATGAGCCGCGAATTAAAAGAACATTACACAGGGTATTGCAAATGAGAATTGCAATTATATTATCGATAATAATTATATATTCATAAACTTAATTTAATTTCCAAGCGAGCTGCTAGTGGGGGGAGATAAATACTCGTACTAGAATGCAGGGTGGACAGAAAGACTAATGTCGTCATTTCAAATGTTTTAATGCACGGTCGTAAATTCAATTAACTCCCGCTTTTTTAATTAACATTAACGGGCCTTATGATCTATGATTATAAAAAACTGGATGCTTAATTTAGCTCATGAATTGCGACGGAAATTAAAAATACTCCAAAACGTAATTTTCGGAAGAAATCTCGGTTGCAGTTAATAGTACATTTTCTCTTACGCACATTAAAGTTTAGCCAATTACCAGCATTTGCTTCCTCTCGACTGATTATGAGATACTAAATAACTTTTAATATTAAAAAACAAAGCTCGAGTTAAAACTTAGCGTAAAAGTCTCAGTATTCTGTGGGAACCAAATACATGAAAGAAACTTAATAATCACGTTGTCAAGCAGAATGGAGGTAGAAAATAGGAAAAAATATAAGAATATTATAAATTTTTAGAGAAAAATTTAGAAAAGTGTACTTGAACGCTGCTTTTAGTGTATGCTTTTCATAAAAATTAATTAAAATCAACATCACTAATTATGGTTTTTGCACATACATATACATTATCTACTGTATCAAAACAAATATTTTGTAATGTTAATAATTAACGGAACACTATATGCAAGTTAAAAAAGCAGACCAGAAATGACAGATTTAACATGTCAAATGATGAATTTTAGCCAGTATCTGACAAATACATGTATTTCTATATGCCACAGTAGTTGGCAGGAAAAATATAGGAAAAAAAAGAGGATATTTTTCTAAACTCTAGGATTATTTTCGACAATCTCGGGTTATAGGAAATATTGGAAAACATAGGAACACTCAACTCCTTACTTTTTCCCAAAATTAGTTACTTGTAACTAACAGTTTAAATTTTATTGAATTGCATGTATGGGTAGGACTTTATGATGACCCTGTATTAACTTAAAATATCTGTTCCTGTTTACAGGGTGTTGAGTGAACTATAATTTCATTTCTCCAGTATATTTCCAGGATTTTCCAGTACATATTCATTTTATCAAACATTAAGGGAATTTTTGAAAAACATAACCGAACACAACGGATTGTGAGTGGAAAATTTCCAGCTCAAGAAAAGTGTTGTAGTATATTTCCAATTTTTCCATTATCAAGGAAAAATTCCAGGTTTTCCAGTCCAATAGACACCCTGGTATTCAAACTTTCGACACACCCTGCACTTGGTAGGATTACGCAATAACTTTTAGACGAAGGACGGAATTAAAAACAGGCTTCATTCGAAAAAAAATATTGAAGTTACACTCGTACATATGTCATTAAAATGTAATAATAATAAAAGTTATCTTGGTGCACATAAAACTACATCCCACAGTTTGGCGGGGGTTGAGACTAAAATATGCAGTATAGAAGCTACGAGATAAGGGTTAAAAAGGACAACAGCCTTGTAGGGTAAAAAATACGCATTAAGCATAAGAGGGCGTAGGGGCCAATATTAATAATATTATTATTACTCATTCATAGCCAGAAATCTAAGCATATGCAAATGGCGATTTCCAAGTAGCATTTCCCATTACATCGTCCGCCACCTGGGGGCTGGTCAGGCCCAGTTCAGAATGGGAGGCTATCTTTATACATGTACACAGCGAGCCTAATTTAATCGCTCAATCAAAAACCACGTCCCCCAGTAACTACGGTTTGACCATTATCGTGCCATATTTCAAAGCTGCGGTTCATTCTAACAATGAGCAGAATTCTAAAGCGAGTTATTGAACTGCGTGGTACGCGATCAAAATGGCCCCCCTGCAGACACGAATTGTGTTGTTGCGAAACAACGCCCTTGCAACACCCAGATGGGCACAATTATTTGGAAACAGTTGGAGGAATGGAGGATGGATGCATCGGCCCATGGACGCAAATAAAAAGAAAAACGAAATGATGTGATGGGGAAACGATAGGAATCGGGAGATAGGAATCTCGCTTCGAAGGATGCAAAAAAAAAAAAAAATAGCACGCGGCAACATATGGGGGGGCCTGATGTTTTTTCAGTTGCGAATCTCGCTTTTATGCAAAACTTGTTTGAAGGCAAAACATAAATAGCCCGCTCTCAATGCTGCCTATCCAGATATTGCATGCGTGATAAAACTTTATAAGCCTTTCCATATACATATTCGACGATAAAACATTCAAAATGAGGTTCTTTCTATGACGTGCCCACGTTTTAGCACCTTTTTCAATAAATGTTTGCCCCCGTATATTGCGCTCCCAAGCAAGATACATATACATTCGTATAGGTTAAGGATACAGGCTGCCACTACATGCATAAATTACCAACTAATTGTCGTCGTACTTGAGATACTGTACAATAGGGGGTGTCAAACCTGAAAAAATAATTGTAATTGCACATGCTTGCTCACCAATTAGTCACTTAAAATTACACTTTTTTAGGTTTTACACCGGTTGTCATGGTTGCCACGTGCATACCTCGCGCATCGGCACGTGACTATTATATTTTACGAATGGCAGCTTATGGTATTTGAGCGGCAAATTCAAACGCCAGAAAATCCATTTCATTGGCTTAATGGCAATGGTAAAGTTTTCAAAATCAAATTTCAGCGTGATAACTCGTGTTGGGCACGGTGAGTGGCGCCACTGGTTAACTGGACGAACTTATCGTGACAGCCAACCATAATCCCGCCCACAATCATGCAACCTAAATGCTGTCACATGAATGTTGCATGGTAACATCTATATTACATGACCTTTCATGAAAGCGAAATTGAAATAAACAATGCAGCAAAAATGATACTGTTAATCTTCCCTCTCATTTCGCTAGCTCGTATCAACACAAGAATAAAAATCAATATAACTTACATTTGTTTGCTCATTATCTCAAAAAAATTACACCATCGCTGCGAGGGAGGGGGTCGTTATAGGCTGCGTGGCGTCACGAATGTGTACGTATATAGCAGCCATCATGGTCGTCATTAAACGGACCATTAGTATACACGTGTCAGGTATACCTACCGGATAACCCAGATCTCCGATAACACGATACAGATAAATAAATTTTGATTACTTACACGTCCTTCTTCGGCAGACAGAACTGTCGTGACCAAAAGCATGAAAAAGAAAACAAAGCTTGAATTAAACAAAATGCAAACAAAAATGCACCCTCATTAACAAACGAGAGGGTGAGCGAGAGTTACGCCGAGGATTAGCAATATGCAAATACGAATATTAATGCGTTATAAAAATGTTATTTTAAACAGTTCATTAAGAACGAGGGCTGAACGACGAATGTTGCAGGATTCAGTCGAGTGAGTAGCAATTTCATGGGTTGTGAATAAACTAACAAAAGAATTTCATGCCTGTTTTATCCTTTATGCTGTTACACTTTATTAACGTAATCATGCAGCTTTGTTATGGCCAATTAGCAGAAAACCAAATAAAAACAAACGAGAAAAAAGCCAGAATAAATAAGAGAAAATCCCCGAAATCTCCAGCCTTAATTGCTAATTCGCATGCAACGCACACGCTCCACACGTTTATTCCTTTTAGATTCAATGTTTTTATTATTTTTAGTTTGCATAATCACGGGATTGTTTTTACTTCCAAAAACAAGTCTTATGCGGCTGGTTGTTTACACTGTATAAACAAATACATATCTTGTCAACAATTGCGAAATATTGCTAGGAAGAAAAAATGAAATTGCAGAAGGAAATTGGTAAATTTTGCCTTAATAATAAATCCTAAAAAAACAGATTACACGACCACGTTATTCTAATATCGTAGTCAAACATTTCCTGTATTATTGCACAAATCTTATTATTCTGCAATATTATTTTCGTAGATAGATGCCCAAGTTTAAATGTATCCCCTATGAAAACATGTCCCTTTATAAAGTATGTTTGATGAAGAAAAAAATGGTTGTATTTGAGGAAAAGATTGACATGATGACCGCTTTGGGAAATTTATATAGAATTTGACAACATACTGTATAAAGGGGTTCATATAAATTTGGAATTTCACCATATTTGAACAGCGAACACAATTGGGAAATGAAAGGCTGAACTTTCTGATTTTTTTAATGATCAAAAACTAAATACTTTTAATAATATCCCAGTAAGAACCTCTGAAAAGAATGCTTGTTGCAGAAAATCTGAGGAAAACATGGACAATGACCGCTTTAATTGGAAATTCTATGCTGAATTTGAAAGCATGATTGATAAAAATGGAATTTCACTATGCATGTACGGTATATGCTCGAAAGGCAAATTAAAAAAAAAAAGAAATTAAGAGTACATTATTATTATTTTATTATTTTTGAAAATTGTTCCGTAATTTCCGCTCTAGGCACTACTTATCGTCTTACTAGGAAACGTCGTCCACAATTAATTACCATAATTGGCCATTAGGAAAATAAGGAAATTAGCGACAACAAGTTCAGTAAGTTTTATTATTCCCTCATTTTATGGGATAGTAACCTTGTGTACATTCGCGATTATCCCTCCTCACACTCTGACAACCCTCGCCCCGTATCATAAATTTCAGCCAATGAATGCAGCTATCGCACATAGTCATCGTTAAGCATTTAATGGCATTAAGGGGTCGAGAGAGGCGAGGAATATTAAAAGGAGGTGGCGTTTCTCAGATCAAAAGGTAATAATAATAATAATTGAAAACAGAAACAGACCGATGATGAGGAGGAGGAAAGCCACTCGGGCGCAAATCTCCACTTCATGCATGCATGAGGGGGGATAATAAAAGAGGGGATAAAGAGAGGAAATCAATGCAACAGCAATTGGACAAGTTACAACAAATGGCGATTCAACCATGCACGTGAGCGTGCATAGGAAACGGGGGAAATTGTATATTACAGGCTATAAGGTATGAATGGCAAAAGGTGATCATCATAAAAATGGGAACGTTCAATTATTGCCTTCTTCTTGGGGAGTGGAGGGCCAATGATAACCCAAATGTTGATGTCATCATTTCTGTTTTAGAAAACTCGAGTTAAAATCAATAATTTGTGACAAAGAGTTTTGGAATTACTACAGGATTCCCCCAGCGATGACATTTTCAACTTACGTGTAAGGAGGGCTATATTTATTGCTTTTCATATGTAACAACGAGATAGAACAAATTTTCATCAGAAACAGCAAATTTAGATTAGACTTGACATTTCTCGATTTTTGGGGTAACCAATAACTAGCTGTACAAAATCTTATTGATTTGTTGAACTTCCCTGGTTTTTTTACAATAATACTGTTTAGTGAAAAACAATTACCCAGTGAAACCCATATACACCCAACGTTTACAAAAAAAATCACTCCTTAAAATTATGAAAATTGTTTTGAAAATGCACTCAAATTTTCCCTCGTTTTATTTTTTTCTTATAATGTAATGTTTATACATGTAAGTAATAAGTTTGGGAAAAAAGATTGCCATAAGTGGTCATCATCACATAATTATATTCATGTATAGTGTTCGCAACGTGAATTTTACACGTATATGATAACCCGATTTGTCAGATAAATTATAAGGGTATGATGAACGATATACAGAATAAGCTATATTATTATATTTAATTTATGAATATTTTATTTAAATGAATGGTAAGTCAGATAGTTTATGATTTATCGCTTGAAAGATCCTGCAAGAAAGCCAAATTACGATTTATTTTATAAGGACATCATTTGTTTAGAATCATGCCATGCCTCACTATAGCCATATGATGTCATTTTGAAACACCCTCACCAAGAATCGCATATTATGACCCAGGCGCAGATCCCATAAGCTTATTAAGAAAAATTGAGTGATAAGCATCGAGAGATAGAGACACACAAGAAAAATACGAAAGAAATGTATGACAGGAATTAAGAAAAAAAAAAGCAAGAGGAAAGGGCAACTATAATGAAGTTAAAACTAGGATTGATTTGAACGAGAGAAATATAAAAAATTAGCAAAATATGAGAAGCAAGAGAGTCGTAATTTAAAAGCGGATAATACATATATCTATAGACAGGCAAGGAAATATGTACTATACTATAGCGAATGATAATATACGAGGATGGCAAACAGCTGGCAGCATTAAGAAAAACTGAGTTGGGATGACAGTATAGCAGGCCTAGGAACATTAATAACTTTACGAGCCATCACTCAAGACGCTCCAGTGTGTATATAGGACGAAATTATGCATCGGAAGCCAATATTTTAAAAAAGAAGAAGAAGCTGCTGGAAGCTTCCAAGATGAAGAAGTCATTAACACTGGTGCTGTACGTACATGTAAAGCAGTTGGTGAATGGGCAATCAATGTGGTGCAAAATGATGAAATGAATGTTTCCAGGGTGGGTCGGCGCTTTCATTAAAAAAATGACATATAAGGAAGAAGAAAAAAATGCTGGGAGTAAAGGCAGGAGGGGATGTAAGGTGGTTTGACTGGTTTCTATAGTGATGTGGAAAATGCTGTCAACGACTCTCGTATGACAATGAGCGAGCGATTTCTACGTCATTTCCATACATGGTTAGGAAATCGGTGAAGCTCCATAAACTCCTTTACCTTTTTTGCCTTTCAATACAATGTATATCGAAATCAAATGACTCGATTTCTGGGGTTTCCCCCTGGAGTTGTTCCAGATGTCATTGCGAATTTAGGGATCACGTGCGGTAAGTGCGCAAGATGACAAAAAAAAAGTTAGGAAAAACAATGGTCAATTTTCTGTTTTGCGCAAAAATATTCGTTGTAGCAAGTCATGAGGGAAAACAATTGACACGATGTCGATGATGACGAAGATGATAACTTACCACTTGAACTGCTCTCCACATCCCGACGGTCCTTCAGGCTGCTCGGCAGATGCGGGGGGTTGAGGGATGCGCTGGGGAGGGGCAAAGGAGGCATCCCTGCCGATGGCTGAAGACCAGGGTGAGGAACCATTGATATAGGAGGAGCGTGTGTATGAGGCAACTGTTGAGCGTGCATTTGTTGCTGAAATTGGAATAAAAAACATTGAAATTTAGACATTCCAAACAAGTCAAGCCGCAAACATCCTGGCCATCAATATTGAGTAAGCATGACACGGTGACTCTCTGAGTTTTCCAGGTTATCCAGGCTTCATTGTTCTGTAGAACCCTGTGGGGTACAACAGTTTGTGGACCAAAAGAGTTAGCAATAAGAGAAAACGCTTTGGCGAAAATTATATGAAATCTTCTTCACAAAAAATGGTTCTTGGTCCTAAATTTTGTAAACAGTTATTACTCAGTTTTTACCCGTATCATATCACGATACCCGACATACCCATTTAATGAATTTTAAGTGTGGTTTACCTAGTGTTTTAAATAAATCTTAATACATGTAGTTACAGGAACGTCATAGACAATATTTTTAGCAAAGTAGATTACAAATGGCGGATTTTAAAGCACATTTCTACATACAATTGTATACAGTGTAACAAAATCTCATTGAATATTATCCGCTATAAGCGAAACGTTTTGAAGGACATTGCCAGAACAGATTGATTGTACGTGCATTTTTCTAAGAATATTTTTAGAAATGTTTAGAAAGAAGGAACAATTGGCAATAGATTCCACAAATTTTAGGAATAAGAATGACTGGAAAGCGATTTTTGCCCAATTTCCACACATCAACGTGTTTGATAAAATTAATATTCATCAGAGAACGCTGTAGACAAATTTTTTCAAAAGAACGTTTTTTTCAAAAATGATGCATTGGGGCATAAGCAAGCCAATTAATTAAATGTTGATACTGAAAAAGTTCACGTTTCAATTCAAATGCCCCGAGTTTCCATGTTTTCCATGGTGTATGTAAAATTCCCTAATTTCCAGGTTGGTAGAGCATCATGATTAAATATACGCAAAATGCAAACGCTGGCTTTATGTCTTTCAACACTACAGGACGTGGGGCGTACATTTTCTGGTGCACAATTTAAATACCAAAACAGCGGTCACCCCCCAAGGTGCAGCCGAGCATGGTTTGTCGTGTCCACTCACAAATGGCAGTTTTAAGCAAATCTTGCAGATGTCTAGTCCTTCCTTTAACATTCTTACTACTACACGTTCAGTATATTGATCCGAAATATTTGTATTTAGCCATAAATCCGCATTATGACAGCTTCCCCATGTTTCTTGTCATTAAGAGGTTCCAAGCAAGGCCTTAATCATACTTGTGTATCACCATTGCCATATGGTGACCACAGGTTTTACCGGTTTTCCTGATGTATCATTTTTCGGGGTTGAAACGGGACGTCCGGTACCGTGGTTGGTAAACAAATGAGGGTGGACACAGCACGAAATTCCAGCAATCTTCCACCGACAATTTCCTGGACTTGAAGCACACAGGACCAGGAAATCCAAAAACCGTTTGATCAAAAGATAAAATTAGCGAAACACTATCGATAAACAGGACACTTAGCCAGTTTTCGGCTATATCCTCCTCCTGTTGTTTGCATGTTAACTTTTCCTGAAAGTTAAAACAGGATGCGAAAATAGTCAGCTTATCTCGCTTTTCTAATCCACTATGTTTTCGGCGCCTAGGCCTACGAAGTATTTAACTTATCGGTATTTTAGTGGGCTCGGAAAATTCGTTGTAAATCCGTTGGAGAAATTTCTCAGAAGACGATTATCGGGAAAGATTCAAGTTCCTACAAATATGCCTATTCTATACATAAACGAATTTATTAGTAATTTGTTTTCCCCCCTCATCTTTATGGGCCTTCATTCTTCCAACTCATTCCCATCACTTATCAAATATGCGTATATATATTATATTCATTGGCTTACGAATACTCCGTTCAAATACGAGTCTTTATGTCATCGTAAATTGGGATTTTATTTTCGCACCAAGGTTATAAAGTCACATCGGTTGCTGTGACAACAAGATTTTTCTTTTTGTTATTTGGGGGTGGGGTGTCCTATCGCTCATCAGTTCTCCACCCCCCACGTTTTTTATCTCCACGCTCTTTTTCTCATTTTCCACAACACAACTTTCTCTTTCAAATTATTACGATATTCGTCTCCGCCAAATTTCCCATTAATCAATATTTAAGTCTGTCGAGAAAGCGAAAGCAGCACGTGGTACACACTCCCCCACCCCCCACCATGCGTGGATTTACGATGGGTGGGGTGTCGTCGTTAGAGGGCGCTCCCCAAAGACTGGAGAAAGTGCAGTTTCTTTAATATACTGCAATTACCATCATAGAGGACCCCATAGAAAAAGCACGCACTTCATTCAGTGTGACAAAATAACGCCCAAAACAATATCATGGCAGCCAACGAGAAAATGCCCAGGGACCAAAAATGAGATAACTTGCCAAATTGGTCGCTTTATACATGTGCCGAGTGCGCAGGAAACGATTTTAATAGGATTTGAAGACTAGTGCTTTCCACGCCATGTTTCACTAAACGCGCAACCACATACAGTGTACATGTAGTCAACTGGATGTAGTTAGATAAAGAGTGACAGCGAAAGGAAAATATAAGCGAAAGCGTCAATTTTCATTTTTAAAAACTGACAAAGTTTTGAATCAGTCAAAACCTGTCTTATCGATAACTGAAACATCGTTTGGCTGCAGTGGTTGGGATGCTTAAAACGACATCATCAAACTCCCTGCACATTTCTAAGAAAACCTCCTTAAGTCTAAAGATCTGTTTTAGCACGTGGAATTATGATCAGCATAATGTCAGGCAGTGCTTTGGGGCGTTTAAGTATTGTGTCATCATCCTGGGGTGGGGTTAAGAGATCAGTCGAATGCTAATTATTTGTGATCCAGTTAAATTTCTGGGCTAAATTGTATAACAAGTTTGCTTAATTCGTTTACATTACTATAAATAACGCTTCTGAGAAAGCCCTTGCTCAGGTAATATATTCATTACATTATCAGCAATAATGATTTAATCTAACAATGAATATATTATTTTGTTATTGTTTTAGAGTAACAGAAGTAACTGAAAGATACAGCATTTCTTGTGCTTCTTATTCTGAGTACATCTTATACTGCTAAGTGTAATTCTGAGTACATGAGCTTCTTATTTAGCCCTTTAACGGTAAATTGTACACGTAAGTTTATGTGTATTCCAACGTATGTTTTTACCCAAAGAAAACCAGTTTTACCCAATTTTAGATAATTTGCCCAAGGGTTTGGAAAGTAGCGCGTTAAACCCTCATATTATATCAGAAAAATTAGAATATAACCTAATCACGTGTTTAACTCATTGTAATACATGTACATATTCGTCGTGCTTCGTTAATCAACTTTAGTATACAGTATACTGTCCTTGGATTTAATAAGTGCAATTTGCAGGGCGTTATCTACATATGATTTATGAAATTTGGAAATCACCAGCTTGCTTCGGTTCATGAATAGGAATGAACCAGGCGCATAATTAATAAGTTTCGCTTAATTATACCGCACATATCCATGGGTAATCTATTAGAATAAATACAGTATCGCATTTACACCAGTAAACAACAAACGGGTTAAATAAACATTAACAAATGCATGGCCATCGAATACGAATTTTAATATATAAATCTAAAGTATCCATTTAACAGCTCGCATGCGCTCAGATAACTACATGTATATTTCCAACAATGAGTAACTGGTTATGATATGAATTGCGCCATCTCGCATACTAATAATCAACTTACGGCGAACGTATAATTGTCATTTCAAAGCGAATCGATTTCATGCTTCACTTATGAATTCTAACACGCACTGCTAGTATCATAGTTATCTGGTATCGCCATTTTGCAAATCATAATCGTTGTATGAGCCACAACTACATGTACATGTGCGCTCATCTATTTAAATTATTCAAACGATTCACAGGTGTTGCTTTTTTAACGAGTACACCTGCTCAATGACGTCGAATGTATACATGGTGATCGGAAAGCTCTTTCATCATTAGAAAGAATTTTTAAAAGAACTATTAGTTGTAAGTACCAAATTTTGAAAAATATATGATTTTTATTTCGTGTAGTTGATTCACAGGGAATGCCAGCAGGCAGTGCTATAATCGCTGAAAACGAAAATGGCGCGGGGAAGAAAAATCAGCAATTATCAGAAATTTGTCAAAGCGCAAATATCCAAATAAGTTTATTGCATGATGGTTGGCCAGACGTCACAAACGTCAGGATGACGTTGGGGGTGTCAGAGTGACTTTAGTTATCAAACCTTCAATAAAATTTCCCTGACTTTTCCAGGTTTTTCAGACACATTGCCAAATTTCCAGACAATTTAAAACAAACATTTTTTTTTCAAATTTAACACTTTTACATCAGGCAACTAGGTTAGCCCGCCAGTTTTTAAATCCATAGAATTATCAAATTCGCTGGCATGCTATATTTATTTTCTCTTCAAGATTTTCATTTATCAATTACAACAATCAAAATCGTGTTATGTGTAGTGAAATGCCGTTAGCTACATTTTTGAAAAACTACCGGAAAAAATGGATTTTTAGTATTTTCTTTATAACTTTTTTCTGAAAAATTAATAATAACGTGAACACCGAGGATTTTTTTGTTGATACAACTAGATTTAAACTACATGTATACACATGTAATTTGGTAAGTTATCTTTAGGACTGCCGTATAGGCAACACTTAAGGCGCCAGGTTATACATGTTAGTGGATTTTAATAAGAAATAAGTTACAAGGCAATATTAATGATGTTAGAAACGCTACAGGCGAAATTGTTGGAAAAAAAACTGGGAACAAATTGTACCACAACAAATTTCCAGAGGACATATGAATTTCCTTGGCATTTCAATTTCTAAGGACTATTCCAGGTTTTCCAGACGGCCAGTCACCATGTGTTGTTCTTTACCTTAAGTTTTTAAGATATTAATTTTTGTAATGAAAGTAGGAATTTATGATCACCCGGTGTAATTCAATGAAATCGACAAAGATAACACCATGTACGTCATCAACCAACAGGGAAACGAGAGGTGGTCAACTGCAAACAACCCATTTGCATGGTCACTAATTCAGTGCTAAGAATGTTGCTAGAGGTGTTAACAGGTTGTTGGTACCATCGCTGCACCACATTTTCGAGTGATATTCAACCCCCAAGAGGGCAAAGAAAGATAGGCGGAACGGTGCATTAAAAAAAACCCAAAACACCTCTGAACCTACTTCAACTCGTGGACAGGTATAACAATCAACTTTCGGGTTAATGCGATAACAAAAGGGAGGTTAGGCGTATGACCCATTGGAGAACAGCAATTATTTTTGCTTCCAAAAAAATGCTGGATGTCAAGGGGTTAATTGCTCATCGTGAAACCAAATGCGATTTGGGGTGAACAATAAGTCTGATAAGAGCATGCTCGAGTAATTTACACCAAGTCATGTTAGTTCAGGCTACGAGTTATGCTCGTGTCACGCTGGATAGTGTCTGCAAACCTCGTTGACAGTGAGAAAACATTAGGCAAAACAGGCACCCTGCATGCACAATGCATCACTCAATGTCCTCTGCTAAACTCTTTGCCATCCTTCAGGCCCCAATCGATGCATGAGACATGTATTAAATATACCTTCTCTAGCTGCTTTTAATAGGATCGATAAATGCCTTACGTGAAAAACTATAAATTAATACAGTATGCAGTGTGCGATGAAAAGTTTTAATGGGGAAAGTGGGAAAACCCCAATAACAAAGGTTGCTGTTGACCTTCAGTTGTCTAGCTCAGTACAGTATAAGAGCATCACGAATGTAAATCGTACAATCTTGTTGAAAATGGAACAAGCGTGCGACTTGCATGGCCATCACGTCTAATTACAATTATTACACGTGTTATTGATGGAGATTAATTTGGCACAGCACTGTTGTTGCTATAGTAGATGTCAGGTTAAAAGTGGGCTTTGTCACTCTGCCCCCTACTGCTGCACCAGATTACTGTATTATGTACGGTAGGACCCTCAAAAATTTGGATAGATTTTCTCAGATGGAAGAACCTCCAAAGTTGACCACCTCCCCATTTCGACCACGTTCCTATGTTGACCACATTTTAACTGATCGGACGGACACCACATTAACTCAATGGAAAGTGACCTCTAGATGTTGACCACCCGCACCTCCGTATGTTGTATTTACTCTTCGGTATCTTACTATATACGTGAATTGCTGGATAAATTTGCAGCACATTACAAATACTGGTACTGTATTAAGCATATTTTAATAAGATTATTCATGAATGATGAATAATTACTGTAAAATGTAAGTACGTGCACTTCACGGAATTGAAATCCTGTGCCAGTAAGCCTCGTTCCGTATGTTGACCACCTTCTTATGTTGACCAGTATGTGAGCGTTGTAAGTAGTAAATTCATCATAATTTTTAAAAACTTACCTAGAAAATGAAATTACTGTATATTATAGTAGGCGAATTTATACATTCCTATATTAAACAAGTGATCAGATTCAAAACGTCCACCAGAGGGTAGAGTGAAAATGCCCATTCTTAACCAGACTGACACGTACTATTGTGTATTAAAGAAAACGTTTCGTGTGAAAATAAATATTTTTGGTCATGGATTAATTTAGCTTCAGGGCGTTTCGACCCAATTAGCCAAGGAAAGTGTCGCGACAATTGGATTACATTGTTTCCTGTTTTGACTGGACTTGTGTGGCTTTTGCTGCAACAACTTAAAAGGCACCGTTTTGTAACAGTAGAGGGCGCTGTCGCCCCTCCTTTGCATATTTCAACAGTTGGCTTATCGAAACAAAGCAACCGCTGCCCTAGAAGACCTCGGAACGGGGAATTATTGATGCGAAAGATGCAACTGGAGAATATTGAATTTGTACATAATGGACCGACCACTCCGTACGTACATACACGCATAGCTCTTCGCCATGGCAGAAGAAGTAAACATGGATTGAAAACCTGATCAAATAACCGAGCAACTCGGCGTGTACGAGGCTCGGATAATCGCGTCTATTTAACTTGGCACGACGTAGCCGAATAAAAGGTTTCACGTGTCGAATTAGTCGTTTCGAGGTTGTGCAAACACTAAACGTGTTTGCGCCAGCGAGGGTGTCTATCAAATTTCGTAGCTCGACAGAACTGCATAGAAATAAACAGGACGCACTGGTCCACTCAGATAACGACAGTACGTGTATATATAAGCAGCAGTGCAAAGAGAAGAAAAAAAAGCCAGTGCAATATCCTGTGGCAAACGAAACTCTAGAATCTCTAGGATCGAGATGGTCGGCTTGAATAAACAAGTGCGGCTGAATCAGTCGATAATATCGGTGACCAACCACTTTAACCACGACCAGAAGCCAGTATACGAACCGAAATTTCAACGCAGAAGCCACCGAAATCCATTTGAAATGGCTGTCAAAGGGCGGACGTTTCATGCTTCAATTCCCCCGCCAACCCACCTTCCCAAATGGCTTTAATCGCGGCTTATTTAACAGATATTTAGACAGCGGTCAGCTCGGTCCAACGCAAATATTGCTCCTAGATTTTAATCGCAGCCCGCAAAATATTGACCCAGTATATCGCCCTGAAATCTACCACGAACGCGTGCGTGAACGGCAGCTGGCTTCTTTCGAAAAATTTCTAATTCACAAATTCGTTGCGCAAAATAACGAGTTTTTCAGAATTCCCTCCCTTCATGGCACCAAATTTCAACACGAAAACTCAAAATTCGAGTGCAACCAACTGATTCTGCACAATTTTCAAGAAGTGACGAATTTTGTCTAAATTTGAGGTTCTAGCAAAATCGCCGGCTGTATACTACAGAATATGACCTTGCATGCTTCGCGATCGACATACGGGTACTACAGTATGAGAAAGCTCCAAACGGATCGTAGGCTAGCAGTGATTGCCTAGCGATAGGGGCAGCTAAATAAACAAATTACGTTTTTAGGTGTCTTTAGTTAAGTAAGATTTAACCAACTTAGGTTTACACGGAGATTAGATAGTGCACAAAAACCGATAAAAACACCAAAAAACAACGGGAAAGAAAAAACGATAAATTGCGACATCTAGGACAGGTGCTAGTCTTGTATACTTGACAAGCAGCTTGAAATATAAATATTTTGTGCACATTTGGAGGGGGCGTAATCTACCGGTATGTTACATGTACAGAATATACAAACAGCCGATTTTGCGCACGCATCTTGATTTTTGATAAGGAATTTAGAAATACCGTAATTTTCAGAATGACAAATCATTCTGGTGGGTGGTGGATACGAATGCAAGGCGACGTATACAGTGTATGTACAAGTGTAATAGTTTGTAACACATTAGGTTAAAATCCATCATTTGCGTTCCAGTTTTCCACAAAAATTTCGCTTGGTTTTCTCCTATCATTTGCTTCATGAAACTTATGCATCAGTGTTCCCACTGAAATTCTCAAGTCTGGATATTTACCTTGATATTTTATATGGATTATTTTAATAAGAAAAATGATGGATTTTATCCCACATTTTTATAAAATATAACTAATCAATTGGTAGATGCAAATTATTTCCACAAATTTTCACGAACTCCCCGACACGTTTGCATTACCCTGACATTGTCTCTTGACTTTTCCTGATTTAGGAAGTGAGAACCCCGAATATTCATCAAGCTGATCTCAAATTTACAAACAGCTCGCTCAATTCAAGCGTTTTTGGTCTATGTTAACGTTATTTGTGGTGGGGTCAAGCAGTGATGCCAGATTCTGACATTGGGAGGGTGGGTTGAAAATCGCCGAAAAGTGCTGACAATATTTGAACGTCATTGAAAGGAGGATGTCACTCAGTCTCTCGATTGGGTCCGATAAAGCCGAGCCTAATGCTGGAGACGAGTTTATGAATCTATGCGTGACGTCACGGCCACCAGTTCTCATTTCTGAAGCAGCTATATGGCCGCCATAGGTCGTAAAAGCCGTCCTAAAACGGCAGAAGAAGAAGAAAAAAAAAGTAGAAAAAGAAAGGAAGAAGGAATAAGGAGTCGAAATTGCGGCTGGCTCAGTTGGCATGCCAGAGATTAATCCGTTCTGGCGCGTTATGCGGGGCGAGTAATTTACACCGCTCATTTAGCCAGCTCTATTTGCTAAGTGGTCTGCACGAAATGGCGCTATTGGAAGAGGATGAAGCCGTTAGACATAATTACTATGCTCGTGGCGTGCTCAAAAATGGCAACATAGATATAGAGAGAAACTCGCAGCGCCCCATTATATGCTCGTATAGAGAAAAGAATGCCATGGTGGAAGAGGATAATCAATAGAAGACATGGCGGGTGGGGTTATTATTAAGAGGAAGAAAAAGGAGTGGGTGTGGGTGAGGAGGAGGAACAGGAAGACAACTGGCGGGGGGTAGAGAAAAGAAGATGGAAAATGATAAGGAGCAAAAGCAAGCAGTCTATATTAGAAGAAGAAATGATTAAATGACGCAAAACGAAGATGGAGAGAATGGCTGCTAAGACGTGAGAAGATGCGGGGAACGTATGACGTCACGCTCGGGTGCGCCAATGCGTGAAAAGAGTGCACACGAGCGTGGCCAAATAGGAGGGAATTATCGAAAACGAGCACCTTGGGCATGGGGTGTGGGGGAAGGGGGGAGACGAAGATGACGCCAGGGGGCGCTCATCGACGACGTCAAAGCACGAAAAGGAAACATGCGGGAAAAGTAATACCGGATTCCCCCAGAGATGAAATTTTCGACGTCCCTGACTTGTAAAAGTCAGTGTAAGGCAAATTTCCCTGACCTTTGCCAACCTGATGCAAAAATATGCCATATGCCTGTGCAAGGAATGCGTTCGGTGGTTTTCTGAATCGCAATTCAAAACGACTTACGACTTATTTTCTCGGAAATGCAAACTTTCCAAAAGTAAAATGTGCGTTGGCAAACTTATTTTCAACGATTTGGTTTTATGGGCCAGATTTCGCGAATTTGTTATATCTTCAGATTTTCCAGACACTTCCGTCAACTATTTGCCATGCATGTACATGTACGTACAGTACGGTATTCCAACCTTATAATCTCACACGTAAAAATGAAATACATGTCATGCAAACCGTTCGTCACCGCATTCCAACATTAAGTGGTTCAAGACATGAGGAGGAGTTAAACAAATTTACGGGCTTGGTAAACACATGCTAATAGATGGCGCTGCTGGTCGTCTAAATACATGTAGGTTCAGATGAGGACGGACATGCTAATCAAGAATTCCAAAATTTTCAATTTCCATGGCGCTCATTCCTTCGCAAATTTCCAGCCGTGCGTGCCCTAATAAAAGTTAGCAAAAATGATATCTCGTCGAAGTGAATTTAATCTAAGTATAATGCCCATTATGCAAATAAGGGGGGAACGTAGGGGCTGGAGGTGGGGTGCATCATTTCCCACGCCAAGGCCCATTCAATCCCTTCTTGTTCCGCATCTCCTCCGCTTCATTTCCTGCTGACTTAATTAATATTACCGTAGTTAATTGGGTGTGTAGGGTGGCTTCTTCCAATCTGTAATTCGATCTGAAAAGCGAGGGTGGGGGGTGTTGAAAGGCGGGGGGGTTTAAACCTGGATGAGTGGGGTGAGGACGAATCAGAGTAGGGAGGGCACGAATTTCCCAGCCCCCCTACCCCCCCTGGGTGGGTTGGCTTTTCTGCTCTTAGTTAATGCTTCTGTATACGACTGCTTAATAACCGCTTACGCTGAGCTGACATTACAATTGGCGCTGTTCCGAAATAATTAGATGCGAGCTTTGGCGCGTTCGTAATTAAGCGGCCATTAAAACAACAGAATTTTAATGTCAACGCAAACAATGTCTGGGCAGATAAGATAATTCAATTAACCATCGCTGGGGATTAAAATATCGCGACTCTTTCGCGCTGCGCAACGAGGGATTGAGAAAAGCGAAAAAGGAGACCAGAAACGAATTAAGTAGGAGCACTTCACCAAACGCACACACTCCAATTAATTACAGCGCACGAACGCCAACAAACAGAAACAATTAGCAGCTGCAGCGATTTCAACGAAGGAAAAGCAAAAAGGATTTAAGCGATTCGACTCATGGCCGCCATCTTAAGTCACGCTCGCTTCAGGCGCCTTTAATGGCGAGGATGATGCACGAGCATCGAGTCAAAAGGATTAATCTGGAAAGACTACAATACACGTATATTCCGACTAGGGAATCAGTTCGAAAAATATTTCCATGGAAACATTTTTTTTACAAAATGTATATTTTAGGAGATTAAATAGAAATTAGCCTCTGGACCCATCTAGCTGGGCGTCACTAAATTGTGTATGAGGACATCGAAAATACGGATTCTTGCGAAAATGCAATTTAAACTCCTCGTTGTTTTCTGAACTGCCAATATAATACGAATAATTACCTGCATGTAGTTGTCTTACTTGAGCTACAACTGTAAATTTGCGAGTAATTGGCATTTTATTAGAGAGTTTCAGCTCCACCTTAAACGTGAACGTGACGAAAACGTGTGACGTCACGTGTAGCATTGCAAATCAATGGGAGCAGATCTCGTGCCATGG
>JAQGAF010002207.1:0-24168 GCA_034687865.1 Kryphioiulus occultus | reverse complement strand
TTGGAGATTTGTTACAAAACATTCGAAGGTGGAGGAGCTGGGTTTTCAGGTCCTGTTACATAGTTATGTACACCGCAAAGGCAGAGCGAAAAATAGTGGGTAAATTAAAAAATACAGCAAATATTAGGAGGATTTGTAATCAATTAAGCTTTGAGCCAAATTTCAGCACTCTAGGGAGGTAAGGAAGTTGGTTAAAAATGATTTAGAAAATTTACGAGAAATCGGTAAAAAGTTGTTACATGTACTGTATGTTACGTAACAGTAGCGGAGGGGGTATTCAACTTGTTACAAAGTGTTACAAGGGGGAGGGGTGGTCAAAAAATCAGCAAATCATGATAACAATTTATGGACGGTCCCTGAAACTGCAATTTCATTAAATTAGTGATGTGAAAGAGCATACAAAGGATTGAAGTACAGGCATATACCCAACATAAAATAGGGTATGTCCGTTTAATAAATGCTCCAAACTTTCCTTGTGAACTTATAGAATCAAAGCAATTTATTAGTTCATCACCTACTGCAACAGTGTAAACTACGCTAACATTTCATATAATTAAATTTTGTTGTGAAAGCATCACGACTCTTCTCTAGGAGGCCATTCTGTCCTTTTCGTAGATATGTGAAACGCGTCTTCCAGTTCTTTTCGTACGCTATTTATCTTCCTTTCACGATTCACCGGCTTGATACCCAAAAAATAAATACCTCCAACAAACGACACTCCAAAAAGCACAGCTCCAACGGCAAACACATTCATATTTTCGTGATATACCTGCAACAAATAAAATCTAATTAGAAGTAGGCTAACCGAGGTCCTGGGTGGCCTTGAAGACTAGCACAGTTTTTTTGTGGTCAATGATGACCTTTTAATCTGCTAGTTCCCTGTGACAGACCATCAACTACATGTATAGATATAAAGACCATGGGATTTTACCAAGGAGCTACTTTGAGGTTTCTTGTTGCTTTTCTTCTAACGTTGGCTTTGATTTCAGATCCTTAAAAAACGGTTTCCAAATGTACAGACCAGAACAGACTCCCAAAACAGATGCTAATAACAGATGGGATGTGGATAATCGTCTTAACCGTCTAATGAACATAATAAATTGGAATGAAAACTAAAATGTTTGTTGAAGAATCTTCATTGCTTATAACACATGCGGCATAGCAGCAATTAGCTGAAGCGCTATATCTTTTTTCATACGAGAACGAGTTTCAGTTGACACCAGGTTTGGCGCCATTTTGCAACTTCCTGTGACATCATCATCTTGTGCCAGTGACTTCCGTTCGTTCTGCGGTGTGATAAATTTCAATAGGTCGTTTTAATGTTCGCGCATATTTTATGGACTCAGTGATTTAAACCAGCGACCAAGACTAATCCTTAGTGCTAGTTGAAATTCTAAAAATGTCTGGCTTTGATAGCAATCCATTTGCTGACCCTGAAACCAACAATCCCTTTGCGGTAAGTGCAATAAGGGCTGTGACGTTTTGACATGTCTTCTTCACCGAATTAGATATACTGTTGTTTTTCAGTATTTGCTAAATTTGTTAATTTTCAAGTGAAATTTTCCGTGCTATTCACTATGGAAGTTGATTTCTGGACTAGTCCGGGCGAAATTCTCGATTTCTGTATATGCAAAGTTGACTTTGTTGGGGTGGAAATTAATTTGCAAATGAGTTGCAATAATTCACACCCCCTTTTACAAACTTCATCTTTCGCCGACAATTTAAATTCAGTGTCCCTGAAAACTATGCATATTATTAAAGTAAAATCAATGGCCATGCTTGAGCAGCGATGTTTGGATCAATATTTTTCCCATCATCGAAAATTCATAAGAAAAACATAATTCCAATCTCATAATATTGAAAATGCGATGGTTTTATCAGTGACGAAAGTGCATGACCCTATCTAGATAATGCAAAGTTTGATTGCATCAGATGTTTGTTAAAGGGAGTAAAAACAATGATTATCACCGTGATGACCTCGGTTTGAACTTATAAAAATATAAGTAAAATTTTGGTCAGTATGTTAGTAAGGGCTCCACAAGGATCTTCTACAAGATAAGACCACAAATTGTATAATTGCTGTAACTTAGGTAGTTGTAAATGCGATTTGAACTTATCACTGGAAGCCTGTGAACAAAGCTTGATAATAAACTCTCGTAGCTTTTGTACTTTACATGGTTGCTTATATTTAACAAATGTATAGGACCCATCAGTTACTCAAGTCACCCAAAATGCAGCAAATACACAGAAGGGATTGGAAGAGTATAATCCATTTGCTGATCAAGGTTCTGGTCACATGCCATCTGTGAGTCGCACAATATCTGTATTATTACGTTAAAATTAAGTCGTGTGATATTTATGGAGCATATGTTTAAAAAAAATGATTTCAACATTTGCTGATGCTGACAACGTGAAATGTATGTAGTAGACTAGTAGGCTAAATGGCTGAATGTACAGTTTTTATCTGAAGGTGACATGTGTGCCATAAATAAACAATAAAAAGATATCAGTTCCAAATTCGACACATTCTATTAAAAAGGGTGTGATATTGTTTTCAGAATTATCCTTTTCCTTAGTAATTAACATGCGCAAGAGAAATCATGAAAAAATACATTACAATATTGCCGATTTTTCTGTGCTAATATTATTGCACCTTCATATCTTATAGTTTGCATTCAATAATGTTGCGATTTTTATATTTGTCTCTCTGTTTGTGCGTTTTGAAATATAATAATGACTTCCAACTTAAACTAGTGGTATTAATCTTAAGCAGGTTCGCGGTGCTGCCAACCCTCCACAGTACCAGCCGCCTATGACCCAGGGACAGTCAACAAACTACCCAGCAGTGATGCAACCAACAACTGACCCTCCACCCGCTTACACACCCAATACCGCAAGAATCAGTACTGATGAGTTGCAGAGGAGGCAAGAGGTACTTAGAAAGTTAAATGGCCATAATCTTAGTACGTGTAATTATTTTTCCACATTAAAAGAACCAATCAAATTTTGACTGCTTATAGGAACTAGAAAGAAAAGCTGCTGAGTTACAGCGAAGAGAAGAGGAATTAAGAAATGTTCCATTTAACTGTAGGAATGCCTGGAATTTTACATTAAAGAAACGTTGTCAATTACTGTTCATCAAGATATTATGATTTACAGCTCGCAACAACAATTGGCCACCTCTCCCTGAGAAATTCTGTGTTCAGCCATGTTTTTATCAGGATATCAATGTGGACATCCCAATGGAATTCCAAAAAACAGTGCGAACTGTGTATTATTTATGGATGTGTAAGAGTTACTATTGAGAAATTTGTAGGCTACATTCCGAAAATCCTACTCTGTTGATGAAAATTTCCATTCCTTGCGTTTCACTTTCAGTTGATGCCTGCGTCATGTTTTTGAATGTTCTGGGAGGATTGGCCCTGCTAATTGGCGTTGGAGATGGCTATACATTTGGTCTCGCTATTGTCTACTTTGTCGTTTTTACCCCATTTGCCTATATATGCTGGTTTCGACCAATTTACAAAGCATTCAGGCCAGTGAATATTATCGTTTTATTACTTGATATAGATTCTTGATTTTAGAATTTTATATCTGAAATTCCCATTATTTATTTTAGGAGTGACAGCTCATTCAATTTCTTTGTTTTCTTCTTCATCTTCTTCTTCAATTGTGTGTTGAAGGGGATCTTTGCAATTGGAATACCAAGCATGGGAGCATGGTAGGAATATTTTTCATTATATTGTAAATAAGAATCTAAATTTTAAATGGATCAAACTGAACAGAATCTGTATAATTCTTAATTTAACAGATTTGTCACCTATATTTATAAAAATACTTGTGAGGCAAAGGCATATCAGTATAACAGATTTGGTATGCCCGACCTGAGGTCAATAATAAGCATAATTAATGTGGCCTATTCTTGTAAAACATGTCGATAAGCTGTTTTAGATGTTGCACCTTTAATAGAAATGCTAGTGTTTTTAATGCTTACAGTGGGTTTATTCTCGGTTTAACAACAATACGAAATCCCGGTGGCGTGACTGGCTATGCTGTTGGTGGCATAGTCCTCATTATTGGTTTTCTGTTTGCCGTGGTTAATCTTTTAGGCGTTATTATACTGCTAAAGGTAGAGTCAAAGGGCTGATTTATTGCATCATTATCTCAATCAGCAGCTGTTAATAGTGTGACATGCTTAATAACAAAGTTTTTAATTAGACCAATGATGAAATGGGTCATAGAAGTTCTGAAAAAGTTAACATTAATGATTTTTTTCTTGCTAATGTAGACCCATGAATTTTTGATCAGCAAATATGGTTGTATCGATCCAGTTGGCCACTGATACCAATTCATTTTTTGATCTTTAGTGCATCATCTGTGGGTACACAAGGGAACTGTTCCTATAACTTTCAGGTTGTTTGTACATTCTTCATGGTAATGTGCTTGGTGCATGCATTAAAATGTACAGTCAGTTGTTCTCTTTCTAATATGTGCATGTTGGAGTTATTCAGGATTGCACGTGTCATCTTCAAACTTTGACTTTAACAAATGCTAATTGACATTAATTTTACACATTCTTTTATCTTTAGGATATCTAAAGGGGATTTCTTCTATCTGCCTGCACATCTATTATAATTCATTTACACAATTTGTTATAATTTATCCTAATTAGGATTTAGTAATAGGTGAAACAGGATATTGATTTATCAGTAGGCCTATCTTCATTTATGTAAAACTTAACAACACTAAATCAGCTGAACGGTTCACAAGGTCCGAGTTAATTGCAGTCATTGACTAGCTATTTAAGATACTTTCGAATAAGACGTGAATTTGGCCTATACATAAAGAAGAGACAATGCAATTTGTTTTTGTTTGCACAATCGTTTTAAGGAATGCACAGTTGATTATGGCTTTTATTTCGGATCTTGCATGAATGGTGTCTGTTTCATTTATCCAGTGGGTGGATCGTCACAATCCAGGCCTATGCCCATAATCTCGGAGCAGGAATATGTTCAACATTAGTGTCCATAGGCCTTACGGTTATGACTTTGGCTAACATATTTATGTTGCTCAAGGTAAGAAAGAGCAGCCAAAAATTACTTTTTGCAACTTCATTTTAGACTAAGTTCTATAAAATAGCTGTTGGAATTTTGATTGAGGTTGTGAAGGCAATTTGGTGCTGCTTATTTGTAGTGTTAAAATCGCGATTTGGTATTCAACAAGTTGCTTTCCTTGCAGATTCACAGAATTTATCGGAATTCGGAAGCTAGTTTTGCTAAGGCCCAGCAAGAGTTTGCCACTGGTGTGTTGCGTAACGAACACGTGCAAAGTGCTGCTAGCAATGCGGCAGCTGGAGCAGTCAGGCAGTCAATGGCTGCCAATACTGGTAGTCGCTACTAATTTTGCAATCAACAAGTTTAGAGGACTTCAATAGCAGGTACAGCAATCAAACCTCAAAACTTCGACATTGTATAATGTAACGCATTATGCCAAATTCCAAAAAACCCGAAAATTTAAACAAATTGGACTTAAATATTCAACCTAGACAATGTAATGTTTGGAAGCAGTGGATCTTACCTTATTTATTTTGGCACTTAAGAACCCACTTTAATTTGTTCCTTTTGTTTTGTACTATTCCACAGAATCCTAAGATAGAAGAGGTGTGCAGTGCAGTAATGGGGGAATATTGCTGACTTTTTTTCTCTCCAATAGCAAATACCTCATTACCACATTACCACAGTTATTTGACCTGTAAAATACATAAAATGATTCAAGTTAACATAATTGGATTAAGAAATTGGTGGCTTTATTCGTTATTCTTTTTTGCTTCTGTCGTGTTCTCCCCATTACCTAAAAGACTAAGCGACGTTTTTTGTAGTCTGTCGTTTGAAACATTCATATTATAGGTGTTCATATTGAGGACGATGTGCTTGCGCAATAAAATTGCATTATGGATTGGTTATGCAATTGCAAATATCTAGCCGACTTAACTAATTTCGATTATATTGTTAATTTCAGCCATGCACCCTTTTTTAATCATGTTTAACATTGCTTTTAAAAGAGATACTTAAGTTCAAATGCTTAGAATGAAAACTGATTTTGCACCAATATTTATATTTTATGTCAATGTTTCACTACTAAGTTAACTATTGAATCATTACCTTGCTGTTGCCGCCCTCGAAATTTCAATAAGTGATTTGTCGTTACTATCTCCAATTAAATGTTGCTATATTTTGCTTCGTAAATTAATAAACGTCCACTAAAACACATGCATGGATTTACGTTTCTTATTTAGCCCTTCTAAAGGTGCACTTACATTATTACAAAACATTGTAATACGCCCACTAGATTAGGTGGGGCTTCGATGCTGTATAACTTTGCAATAAACACGAACACGTTTTATTGTATAGTGTAACAGTAATTATGTAAATCATTCTGCCAGTTAGAATTTATGGTTTTATATTTCATACAGGTAAGACTAAGAGCATGTTGATTTGCAGTTGTGTGCCCTTGACTGGTGGATTTTACTTTATTATAATTCATCAGGGGGTACAGGTTTAGTTTAGCGGGAATAAACGTACGTCACTAACTCACTATGATGTCATTTACATGTATTTGGGTTCCACACTTCTTAAAACTGCAAAACATGTACTAACCTTGCTGTACTTGTATTTACTAATATATGTGAAATGTTTGAGCATGCACTAGCATCCTATTTATCAGCACTTTTTCATCCTTTATATGCTTAAGAAATAATTAAAACATTATCTTACCATTTATTAATGTTGCATCAATTTCAAAGCTCGTTTCTGAGAACGTTCTTGACAGCATTCAAATTTGGCGCCTGGAACATTAACAGCTACCGCCATCTATTGGTACAAATGTGAATTGTTAGAAAAAGGTACGAAAAAAAAATTAGAATTTGTCCTTATACAGGTATTTGCATGGCTGTTGATAATAAATATGCACTAAGCAACTTATCAATTTTTAGAAGGTTGAAGAATGAGCTTTGAGGTCGCAGAATTAGCTGTTGAAGCTGATGAATGTGGCCTAATAGCATCCGAAGTGTACGGTGAGTAAAGCCTGAACTTTGCTCTAACAAGGCCATGCATTATTGATGCGATCCTAGTTTACATGATTCAGATTTAATCAGGACAATCCAAGATCCAGAGAAATCTGAAACACTTGAAGAACTTAATGTTGTCAGCGAAAGTGGTGTCAGTGTGAGCGTCATCAAAGATGATACCTACTTGATCAGGATAGAATTCATTCCAACTGTACCCCATTGCTCACTAGCCACTCTAATAGGTATTGGGACCATGTGTATATGATGTGTGCATATTAATCTAATTGCCGAATAGTCTGTAATATTCAATTCTTTTCAGGGCTATGTGTAAGGACAAAACTTGAAAATGAATTACCACAAAGGCACAAGGTAAATAAAGACAGGTCATGAGCAAGCAGTATGACAGTAAGATGTTTTGGCTGTTGTGCAAACATGGCCTACATCTTAATACAATTCCTCTTACTTTCTTTTTAGCTGGACATATTTATTCAGAAGGGAACACATTCAACTGCCGATGAAAGTAATTAACTTTAGTTGAAATTTGGTGTTCAAGTTCATGCATTATGGTTCTATTTTTTTCTTTTTAGTAAATAAGCAGATTAATGATAAAGAGAGGACTGCTGCTGCTATGGAAAATCCATCTTTAAGAGAAATGGTTATTAAATGCATAGAGGGCTATGGATGACATTTTAAAAGTGATTATGATGTACATGTATGTTATTAGTCAGCAGAAGAAATTGATTATTTTTGCATTTATATTGATACAATTAAAAGTGAATATATAAAAAATGTTATTGTTCCATTTTTGGAGTGGTCGCACATTCATTGCCCATTTTGATAGTGAGATAAAATCATAATTAGTAAACTAAAGCAATATAGGATACACTTATCACAAGATGTAGGCCTACATGCCAATGGGAGTAGGCCTAATGTTATGGTATCAATGGAGGTAATGTTATTTTATTTTTAAATTATGCAGCATATTTACAGTAAAAATGTAAGCCTATATTTCTAATTGGTGATAAACAATTTAATATTCTTACTGTATATTTGCAGCACCCTGCTAGACACAAAATAATGCATAGGGTTATTTAATTACCTCCACAGCAACAGCCAACAAAAAGTTTTGTAGTTCAGAACGAAGTTGCTTCAGCACTTGGAGAAAAAGTAAACTGACATAATTGTAGAATTCCCAGATGTCACAAAAGGACACATTCCAATAACCAATGGGGGAATAACCTTGTAAAGTTAAAATTTTGACGCTGGTAGACAATTTGCCTTGAGCATGCAACCTTTAACCTTGATCTTTAAAATATAATCCAGGGCCATCACAGCAGGCAAACAACACCCTGTAAGCGTTGTTTGCCTTTTTTAATTTAAAAAAAAGAAAACCAAAACTTGAATAGCGTAAATTTCACACAAATCATTTAATACACGTTGAATACAACAATGTGCATTAAACAACTTGCAGCTCATTTTTAAAAATAAGTTCCTTAATCTTTACAAAGTAATCCTCATGAATAATCACTAAATCAACTGCACTTTCCATAGACAAGAAATACAACCTACAAATGGCACTTGTATAATTTAGTCCATCTCGTTTGTTTAAGGTTTAAGTATAAACACGAGGTTCGGTTAACTTTTAAAGGTGAATAAATAGAAAATCAAAAGATATAGTAAATACAAAGAAAATCACAAAATAGAGCAGCAGTATAAATTCAAAACTCCTCATGTAATTGTCTATTTTCATTCAAAAGGTACATCAGTCAATTCTTTTTGTCAGTTAATATTTAAACTTATCAATCTGATGATAACTGTCAGTCTCTTCAGGTTATCTTATAAATGAATATCAAATTTTGACCATCCCCTTGCATTACAATGTTGCCAAAATTGCCCATTATTTGATAAGTCAATTATATAACTAATTAAATAGCATCGGGAAAGAGTTAAACTAAGTTTTCCATAATACAAAACGTATAAGTCAAGATCAATCACCCTTATTTAATTAGACAAATACTTTCAAACACACCTCCGTATATCAACATTCAGACAGTTCAATTTTAATACCAATTATGGGGTACCCAGATTTCTCTTAGTGTTAGCTGTCCACGAGTTTGTAGTCCAAATTAAATATTCAAAACAACAATTAAAAGATAATGGGATATAAAAAGTAAATATGTTGGAAATGTTTGAAAGAGAAACGACTATCCTTTTTAGATTAACTTCAATTCCACTATAGTAACAACGCTGTCTGTATGGCTGCAGCTTTAAGTTTGAGTTACATGTCATTGTAAATTTCTGTGAACTAGAGAAATCATGCATCCTTAGGCTGAGCACTTCAACCAGATCAGCACCTATTTTTAAATCTGAATGGGAAATGTACCTATAAGCTCTTAGGGTTGCAGACATACATTTTAGTATTACTTTGCCTTTCGAATATGACACTATAATTCATTGTATACCAAGGAAGGATATACACAATATACTATAGAAAATATAAAAACTGACTACAATTAACATCAACCTAGCTATAAAATAACAGTTAAATGGGTAATGCAGAAAAAGCATTACAATGATAACTGGTAATTTTACCTAGTTCAAGACCTAAAGATGCTAGAGGATCTGCCATACCCCAAAAGAAAAGCAGAAGGAAAAAGTATTTATGACTTCCAATATATGCTGCAAAACATGAACAGGCAACGACATCATTGTGTGGTAGGTTCACACTGACCACAGATTATTTTTCCAAGACAGCAGGATGGCAAATTAAATGGCAAATCTAAGAATATTGTGGTATACTTTAGAACAGTTCCACGCATTTTGGTATAACCCATAAAGAAAGAAGTTCTTTCACACCATTACGTGAGCCCAGCTGCAAGCTTGCTTTGCACCAAAGATGTTTTCCTGGTGGGGAGGTTGTCTGGAGTTGGAATTGCCTCACCCGTTGGTTGTGGGACAACAGGAATGCTCCTCTTTTGACCATTTGCTTTGGCCATGTTATAATCCCCAGAATCAAAGTATTTTTGCTGAATCAAGAATAAAAGTCCCTTAGCACCCAATATGGGGGTGAATGAAAACAAAACTCAGATAATCAAGTTTTAATAAAAAGAATTTATCTTACCCCCCTATTTAATCGTTTCTGCAAAAACGTGGTGCCACCTGGCTTCTTTGCTGCAGGATATTTGGCCTTCAATTTAGCTTCTTCAATTTGCTCCATGCGTTGCAAATTCAGCTGAAATACAATGCAAGAATTCAATGAGGCAAAGTTCGAGAATATCTGGGCTTTTTAAATCTTAGTAACATAAAATAACGGGGTAGTATGCAATGGATTTTTAAGATATCTGGCACGCAGTGAAACTACATGTACTGAAAACGTGAATTTTAGGCCTACATATTGAGTAGCCTAATTGTGCTAACATTGCTAACAAATAGTTTAGATACAAAAATGAGTTTAGCATGTACTGCTTATATGCGGGTCAAGAAATTTGAAATTGTTCCACTTCACAATTCATGTCACACTCTGATTCACATCTGTTTTACTTCAACACTGAAGCAGAGGTTTAAACTATTAATCAGAATACATCCTATTAATTCGCCTAACTGTCAAGTACTCAGTGCTCTACAAAAATATGCGGGTAATTTCGCATATTTGTATATTGCTATTCGTCAAGATTTCGGAAACGATTGTTTTGAAATCCCGTCAGTGCGGTATTGTGCAACAATTACCAATGAGGGTCGTGTAAGAAAGAGACATCGGAAAAACTAGGGATTGCTAAAAACAGCATGAATCAAAATATCGCCTTATATGTTTATATGCAGTCAGTGATTCAACAGCTACTGTACGACGAAACACGTTTGAAAATGAATGTCGGCTAGAATGGAACAACCAAATCATGGCCACCTGGTTCATTGAGCGAATTCAAAATGAATTCACACGCAATAACGCAACTTACTTCTTCGGATTCCGATGCTTCTTGAACTCCCGAGTCCTCCTGACTTGCCTCCGTGTCTTCAATTTTAGCACTTTCACTCGACATTTTTAACAGCAGAGAAAAACGAACAAAACCAAAGACCTATGGCAGTTACTAGAAAATAAGCAAAGCGAACACAAGACGTTAACGCGCATGTGCAATACCCGTCTGTCAGCGCCATCTAAAAGCCCTAACCAAAAGCGCCGTTTCGAACATAAAAATTCAAATTTGATTTCGAAAAAAGAATTCTTGGCGGGTTTTTAAACTAACACGACAAATGTCAGAAAAAAATCCTTCGTTCTGAGAGCCTTTGTTAGTTGAAAAGGCTGCCAAATGTAAGGAACATAAAAGTTATTTTAGAAAACTCTCGCGTAATAGGACTTCTCACATAAAAATATAAACTACGTACAGCTTTTTTATGGAAAATCGCTCATACGTGCATTATTTGTGATCTCATTTTTCAAAAAGTTCGTCTATGGCGCCTGTGTAAGAGTTAAATTTTAGTTGTTTTTCACTCTGTACTTTGGTGGATGTTTTGAACCGCATCACTCGGTTAATATAGGCAGTGGATGTAAGATTAATTTCTAATGAAAACTATGTTACCACGCACACAGCTGATGTTTAAATCCTTATAGCACCGAAATTGTTAAATATATACGCATATAAATATAAATTCCAGCTCTTCATTTTTTAATAACAATGAGCAAAACAGTGTTAAATGCGCACATATTTGGGTCGTTAATGTGTTTACATGTAATTATTGTACACGATTGCTTGAAAAACGTAATACTTCATGTACAGTACAAGTCATAAAACGGATTGTGATGCCATTACAACGTGCAAAAAGCTATTTTATGTTCAAGTTGAAATGGTTGGCAGACCAAACATCAGACATAAAAACTCGCTGGGTTCCCTTTGAATCCTTATCCATGTATCTGAGACATGACACTTTTTTAAGGAAAAAGCCAGATCTATTGATAACATTAAAGCATTATTTCATGGAAACAATGTAAATGAATTTAAAAACTTACAACGATGCGATAACTAGAAATCAAATATAAAGCAGTTACCACAAAACTTCTCAGGAAATGGTGTTGAAGGAAAGGGCTTGTCTGAATGGTAAGTAAGCAATGAGCAAGTTTATACTTAACTACTTTTTAATTATAGTAAAATTACCTTAATCAAATTAATCAAATTACCTTTTCATTTTTGACTGGTGCGGTTTGAAAAATTTGTACTTATATTTAGACACCTGATGGGCATGTAGGGTAGGAACGACTTTAGGCAACAAACCAACTATACGTATAAAGCAATAAATAATTTCAGGGCATAACTGAAATTCGATCAATTGACTAGGTACACCAAACTATAACGTTTTTAAAATAAAAATAGAAACATGAAATAATGTAAAATTCAAATTAAATTCATTTAAATACAGTAGAACAATGTTAAGAAGTTTTTCAAGGGACCTCCAGATTCAAACTTATGTGATTTATTTCGGGACTTCAACATCAGGACTTATCATGTGGGAAAACTCATGCAGGAATTTCTTAATCAGGTTCTATTGTAGGTCTACTAAGAAGTGAAGCAGGCATGTCAATCTACTGGACAATTTAATGCAGACAAAAATGCATAGATTTCAAAATAATAGACAACTTTGGCGCATATAAATACTTTCATTTGGGTAGATTATACAAATTAAATTTGTATATGCATAATTAAGCATAACATAAATGGCCACACTCTGAAACATCAAAATTAACAACAAAAACTTTACATCGTAAATGTTTTGTGTACAAACTCCTTGTGAAAGATCACCTTCAATTAAAAAATCACTCCTAAAAAAAGCAGAAAAAAATCAAAATTAATTTTCATGATGGAGATGTGAGTGTGCCAGAATTTTAACGGAGAATAAATACAGCCAGTTGTGAAACAATCAACCTAATTATAAATCTACCATGTATTCGTAGGCATTTCAAGGCACTGAACATATGGCTCATTCAATGATGGTTATGGGAGACTCCATTAGGACTGAAGTTAAGCATTCAGAATTATAATCTATGCCTCGTACGTAATCAAAACAGTAATTATACTGCTAGCTATAGCTGTGTCCTTCGAATTACGTAAAGATGTGGTAAAACCCGCCATCAGGGAATATCTCAGCCTCGTGGGAATCTCGCTTCCCATGCAATATAAACCCTCATCGTCATCTAATATGTAATTTCGAGACAAATTGCATCCCAGTGAGTGCATCTGAAATCATCCTTTCAAGGATTCCTGAACTAATGACATTATAAACTCAGATTTATCCAAGAATCCATAACTACATCAGGCACCATCAGCCACACACGAGAAGAGTCGAGAACAGCAAAAATTGTTCAACTTTTGTTCAAGGTCCATCGCTAGAACTTAAAAATGGGTGTACTTCTTGGACATTTCTCGCACTGGTTCCACTCTCACCTAGAGATATCGAATAACTTGGGGGTAAAGCAGATGGTGTATAAGCTGGGGGTGGCACATCCGGTGTTAACAATGGTGACCCTGCTGGAGGCTGATCGGATGCTTGAGTAACGGATGTCAGGTGGTATGGAGCAGCAGGCATAGACGTGCAGAAAGATAAATCTGGATCTGGATCAATCTAAAGGGAATATAAATAAAAAAGGAACGGACATGTGATTTACCGTAATTGCATTCAAATTAAGATTTTTTTATTCATAGAAAAATTGTTTTAAGTACCTCCGAGTATGCTGGTGGAGGGCAGTACTGATAATCGTGCACATATGCATACAATGGCGTGTATCGCGTGTCCCCCATTAAACCTTCCTCATCTTCAGCAATGTCAACAGAACCTTCAACACATTCGGCATAGGAAGGCGGTGCTAATAAGTAAAAAAATAAATAAATAAAAGCCTGTACATTATGAGGATGATTTTTTAAAAAAAACTGCTTCAATTTACGTTCGAGTGGAGGAAGAGGAGTTTCCAGTTCTCTGTAAGCTGGAGCTCGAGCCATGAATGCCATGCGTGTCTGAAGAACAGCGTCGAGCTCAGCCGAAAAGCCGTAGCGATAGCTTGGCCGAGCACGGAAAGGCGTTGTCCCAATCACAATAGGTAAATCCACCGTCAAATTGTAAGCACCAGGAATTTGCAAAGTAATCTAAAAGTAAGTTAACATATAGTTTAAGTTCTAAAATGCCAACACACGAGTCTTTTCAATATAGTGTAGTTTCTGAATTTTTCAAAATAAAAAAATTGCATTTTCCTGAATTTTTCTTAGAAATCCATATCCGCCACTTATTTAGGTTTTCAATATTGACTTACCTGGACTGAATAATCAACTCGTATGAGGCAACAGTTCAAAATAGACGGAGACACGGCAGGGATCTTTAACAGCTGGGCATCCCAATTTGCGGTTCGACCTTGTTGAATTGCCACTCCTGTGACGATAGTAAATTTAGTACGTCTGGATCGGGTTTTTCCATTGGCTAGAAAAGTCTGCGTTTGAAAAAGTATGGCGTGTGGAATGATGGTTCTTTTGGATAAATTTTCAAAGTCTGCTGAGATTGCTATGCTTTCTCCTGAAAAAAAAATATAAAATTAAATACCTGGACTAATAATAGCTCCAAATAAATCAAGATAATAGTTTCGAATAATCAAATAGTCCAACATACCCGGACAGTAGCCTCGTCTATCTGTTCTGGCATATAAAGATATTGGTCCAGAGGTGCAACACCAACAACACAACGTGCTCTCTATATGATTAAGGACAGGCGTCTAAATTGCATTAATAAAATTGGCATTAAAAATTGCATGAAAATTGTAATAAAACTGAAGTCACTATTCCATCATTAAAATATCTTTGATCGATGATTTAGCGGCTCAAAGTTAAAAAATAAATGAATGCAAGAAATTTGAAATAAACACATAATTCGTTACACAATACTCAAGTTAGTGGGCATCAATCCACGTGGATCAAACAAGCCAACGATAAAAACACATTAAAAAAAATTCGAATTAGATCCACCTATTCGCACCAAATCAATTACTGCATTAATTTTTTGTTTTTGATCAACATGATATTCACGGAGTTGAAATTAAACGCTTATCATATACCTACAATTAAGTAAACATACCAAATATTCGCCCCTGTTGATGTCAATTGGACTAATGACAGTGAAAGCTTTTTTGGCAGTGTGATTGAATGACCAGAGTTTGTCCATTTCAGCTTTTAGCCAGTATCTAATACTGCCATGTTTTCCTTCAAATGATGTGGATATGCCACTAGAACGGATATAACGAATTAAAATCGGCGACTCCAACCTACGTCCAACGACATCAGTATGCAAAGTCAATATACTAACCCAGGTGGAATCTGAAAGCTAAATCGAAATTCATGATGCCCTTTCTTCAGTACATGCTCCAAAATTCCGCTTTCTGCAAGAAAAATAAAGCATTTTTGTAAATTTCCAAAACTTATATATACGCAATTCAAAAGTACACTGTGCGGGTATTGTGTAAAAATATAATTTTAAAATAATTTTATTGGAGACAGGACCTGTGCAACAGCGGCAAATTATGAAAGTGTGCCCAGAAACCTTAAACAGAGCAGAACATTCTTTGGCAGCACAAAGGCTTATGCATTCCTGAATTATTTAGCTATAACACTTAAATAAATAAGCGCCAAGCAGCAGGAACTATTTTCGTGTTTGCACAACAGCATCAGGGCGAATAAACACGTACACTGTAGTTAAATCATGTTGCCACTATAACGTTTAACATATAAATTACTCCTGCTAGCAGCCTAGCATCCTCCAAAACAGCAGCAGCTACCGAAAGTAAACAGTTTGCAGATAAAACATTCCATTTTCGTCCCTTATGTTATTTTCGGCACAATTATCCAATTTCACATTAATGTTGTTCTAACCTGGATTGTTTTCATTAGCCAAGCCATTGTGTTTAAACAGTATAAACTGAAGGCAATCCTGTATTAATTAAGCTTAGTCTCGTTTTCATCGTTGTATTACTGATAAAATGCCCTGCGAGTAAAGTGGACAAATGAAGACAAGTTACTGTATATTTTTCGAATTTCGTTACACAGAAAACATTGGAAAAATATGAATACGATTTGCTGGTGAAAGTTTATATTGCAAATCTCAACAACATTAGCGATACATACACTGTGCTTTGCAGGGCAAGATTCAGAATCTGTGGCTTTTATAAGGAGCAAATCTCATTCTCCTAGAATCATATACTGGGTTCAACCAGATATAACATTTTCACCGTCCATGAATTTTCCTAATTTCAAAAGCATATGCTACATTTATTGCTGATGTAGATTAGTTTTTTTCGTTTCTCTTTTGCAGAATAGCTTGTCGTCTCTTGATTTCTGTGCTAACCAATAATTACATGTAGATATGCAAAAACTGTTCCTGGTGTGTTGAATTTCCATGACTTTTCCAGATTTTTCAGGTCTGCAGGAACCCTGTTAAATAATTTGCTTACAATTGTTAGACGAACACCGACATTTTGAATTCTTTACATCCAAAAACGCAGGAAAATCCTTGGGTCACGTTCAATAAAGTTAAAAAGCAAGCAAAACATTGTCTTTCATATTCAATTCAAAATCTGCTATTTATGTGTTTCATTTCCCTAACTTTTCCAGGTTTTCCAGATCTGGAGGAACCCTGTTAAATAACTTGCTTACAATTTATAGCTGAACAGTGACATTTTGAATTCTTTACCATAAAAAAAAACATTTTCTTTTCATACTCAAATTAACATTTTGGTAGCTTAGACAGACTTATGCCTCACAACGTAAACTTTATGGATGGGCATAGCTGAGCATCACAGCTTTACTACGCTGATCTACTTCACCAAAATGATCGTGCCCTATTTTCATTCATCCATTCAAGGAACATTGAGCAGCGAATCAATTTAATGAAACACTACGTTTACGACATTTTGGGTGTAGGTTCGTGCAACGCATTTTCACGAGCGAATAATAATAATAATGCACGCAACCAGCTTTCACTTCTTCGTGAAATCCACTGTATATACGAACCTCGTCCTAGAGCTATCTGGAAACTTTCCCTGAATTTTATGTGCTGCGTGGATAAGAAACAGCCGTGATCCCATTAAATCCGAGAGTACGCATTCTAATGGTGTGATAACCTAATTGACCACGTTAAGGTCAACATCTCCCTATATTGCAGTTACGTGCAAAGAATGCTTGGCGCACATTGTGTATGTCTAACCTGTTAACAGTTAATTTACACGCGATGAGTCCATGGCAACAAGCAGTCCCGAAATGGAATTGTGTTGATCCAGAAAAGAGGCTGATCCAGAGTGTGTAAAATGCAACTAATTATTTTTTAATTAAATAGCAGCCAGACCCATATAACTCGCATCGCTAAATTGTATTTGAAAAACTTCAAAAATACATATTTTTGCGAAAATGAAATTTAAACTCTTCGTATTTCGAACTTCCAATATACATGTAATAATTACACGCTAATCATTGTCTTACTTGAAATTGTTGGGAATCGTGCCTATACACAACTGTAAAGTGCTGTAAAGTTCCAAATTTTTCAGTGATTAACATTTTATGCCATCTTGGAAAAATGCAGAATTATAAAATTGATCGAATTTTGTTTTGCAATCGACACGTGACTCTAAAGGGTTCCACAAAGATGAGATTTTCAACTTTTCTCACTTTTCCAGGTTTCAAAATAAATAGCGAATCTTGATGTTTTTTTAATTGGCAATTTCAATATTAATTCCTTTCATAGCATTGCTTGTCACCTCTTGATTTTTGTGTAAAGTAGTAACTAGTTATATAAAATGCCTTATTAATTTGATGAATTCCTGAACCCTACATTATTCAACGAAACTCGCGAATCGACAAGTGACTATTCAACGAATCAAGTATTTGAGCGAAAAATTCAAACAAAGGATAGACATCCACGGCTATCGTGATGAGATAGGCGAAAAATTCAGTTTTTTAAATGTCTATAGTGCCCCATGAGAATGTATTTGTAAATGCGCTGCCCCAATTTTTTCTAATTAAAATACATGATTGTATAAGAAAATTAAAAAGAAAATATATGTGCTAAATTTGCAGGGCACTGGTGCAGCCTCTATCAGCAATTCACGAGAGAGCCCCTACTTTGAACCCACATACCCTCGCACATTCCTCCACCATTTTAGGAAAACTATTTTCCAGACTCGCTCCAATGACCCATATTTGCTGCTCTCAACGTGGCAAATTGAAGCTTCCTTTCCGAATTTATTTTTTAAACGCAGCTCCTCTGGCACGTCGTGCATCTTCCAGTTAAAAAGGGTGAATTAGCTTAACAACTGAAATGCATGGCGTGAAATGAGAAACTCGGTTTTCATCACGTGCCAACGGTGCCATCGAAACTTGTCGTTGTGACGTAACCCCGGTGTGTGGCAAGGATGCAAGTAGCCGAAAAATCAGCGATAAGACAATGTACGAGCTCCTTTGTTTATAACTTAATAAAAACGATTTAGCTTCCCAAATATGGGTAGAGTTCGCCTCCCATGATAAACACGTTGATGAAAGAGGTTAATCAAGGACGGAAAACTCCACCCGCCTGCCTCACTCGGCATACCACGAGGCCCAAAATAACATATCCGATACACACTTAATCGTCAGTTGTCAACTCAAACTGAGAAAGAATTTTGCTGGCGGCAGCCAAATTCATAAGACTTTGAATGAAAATTCGCCAACGAAACTCGTTGATGGAAAACTGACAAAGATGAGAGCTAGCGTCACACGTTTAATGACGAAATCCATTCTTTCCTAACGAACGTTAACGACACCATTGGGAGCATCTCGAATCACGCTTCTTCACACTTTCATAGCATTTAATGAGAGCGATTATCGTAAATTCAAATCATTTCTAAAACAGTCCACCTGACGTTTAACCCTTATTGCTCGCTACTTTCTAACGACAAGTTCATCGCTGTAAAAAGGTGTCAGAAACTACATTCATCACATCACGTACATGTACATTACTTGCATTAGGATGGACCAGTTTGCCTCGTGTTAATTCTTTAAAGTCCAAATTAATATTCAAAATCACAAAGAAAATAACTGTTCCCACAGCTTTTGTATCATGAAATCCCCTGACTTCTCCAGACTTCCCAGGTTAACATTTTTATTTTCCCCTGACCTTTAGAGTTCCACATCGACCAATATCTAGTAAAAAAACCTGCTGTTCAATATAGTGTTTTACTGGATTCTCATTCAAATTTTCAACTCGATTTCACTGACATTCCCTGACATTTCACATGATATTTGCTAAACAAAAATAATAAAAATGGCTTTATTCCAATTTTTTATAAAAGATGATAACTAATCAAATGGCTGATGGAAACCATCTCAGTTACCCTGACATTCCAAGATTTTCCAGAAAGTGGTAACCCCATTTTAATCTATATGTTCGTTAATTAAGGCTATATAATCTTTGAATCTGTATTATAAAGCAAGTCGTACAACATTAAGGTATCTAGGAAATAAATTTTTAATCTGGGTTTTTCATTATTAGCATGGAGAAGCTCGAAAATTTATATGTATGGAAAATTTTGCAATTGTATTAATGAAACCAAATATTAGAAGAAACCAAACTGTATATTGAGGTTTTCGTTCATTGTGCAAAGGGCAACTTCACCAAAAATTCCGCTGGCATTCCCAGGTTTCCCATGTTCTATGGGAACCCTAAAATAATCCTAAATTAGTGACACTAATTAGTAAAATTAGGCAGGTTTACCCAGTTTTAATAATAAGGCTAAGATCCTGATGAGAATGAAAAGGATCCTGCACTATTGCAAACGCTATACATGTATGCTGTTATTTAAATTTTCAATTGCGAAAGAGAAAATCATGACGCCAATGCATAAGTGTCCCGTAGTCTAGGTGGCAGCAAAACTTGATGCAATCGTCACTTAGATTTAACAGGCAGATGGCAACCAGACCATCCATCGCAGAAAATTAGAAAATTAAATTTGTTTGTTCATTCGTGATCGTGAACTAGCTTCATTTGCTACAGAGAAGGTCTAATCAAAGCACCAATAATTGAAGCCGCCAATAAAATATTCATACCACCATGTTTCATAATTAAATCGCCGCCTATACATTAACCTACGAGCACCTACGCCATGCCAGTTAATTCAAGGATGCCTAAACAATTTCAAAATTACATGTACTGTAAATGAAACGCTCAAAAAGTTGGAACAAAAACTCTATTGATGTACATGTACATTAATCGACACGAGTGAAAGAGTTGGTTGTGAAAAATAATCGACGCATCTTTAGTGTTCAAACTCAGATGTAATCTTCGCTGAGTGAGTTCTTTTACTTTAGTTTAAGGGTTGGGTTTCGCCATCTTTTCGCTACTTCAAAAACAAAGTATTAACGCAGTTCTCTTTGTGATTGGAGCACAAAAAAGAAAAGCCATTCCAATCGACATTTGGCAAAAGCCAGGAGTTTCTCGATTCGCAATGAAACTGACGCGTCAACAGTAGACGTTAAAAACATTCAGTATTTAAAAAAATAGTCTTCAACTGGCGTTACTAGGCAAAAGAAAAACGTTTGGCAACGATGCTTCGAGTGAATTCACTGAGACGTTATGTCTCGAACTGGTTATCGAGAATTGCCTTCATAAGAAAGCCCCTGTAGGCGGGCAATCAGTGCTTGCTTACATGCTTTGTAACGTTGCTGTCTACTTTTTTTACAAACACAAAAAAAATTATAGAAAAACACGACCTTCTTGAGGCATAACTAGTGCTTCCCCATGGCTTTTCATATTGTTAGATCTAACATCACGGCTGCATGCGGCGTCACCGAATTATCAATTCGAAAATAGATTTCAATATAAACTTGTATTTCAAGGTTTCCTCGCTCTGTTTACATCTTCGTATAGGTCCACATACTAAATTCATACGCACAGGCAGTTGCAAGCCGACTGAAATAGGCCATAATCTCGTCTAGTTTTTTCCCAACTATTCAAAGGGCTATAAAAGGAAAGGGAGAAGGTTATTAAAAGGGAATATTGGATAGCGGAAAGAAATCTAGGTAAACACAGTAAGGATTTTCGAATTAATTAGTGGATATTCCTGGAAGTATTCATACTTCAAGTAGGTATTATCACGATTTCTTTATGAAAAGTCATCAGTGTTCATTATTTATTACGGGTTGTATATGTTATTGCAACAAGCAATAAAATGCTTGCTAATTTATCAATCTTAATATAGCCGCCCAATTTTTACATAATATCCTAATCAATTTCTTGTCCATGTAAATGTTGATGACAAACTTGACATAATTACAATAACAATGATGCGAAAATATTTCGAGTATCTAACATGTTGGAATTAAGTTGGACAGAAAAGCAGAGAAATTTAAAACAATAACATTTTCAGTGTAATTTACATTGGCAGGAAAGATCTGATACTTCAGAAATGAATGGAAACATTTCTTGATGTTGGATCTTGTAAAAATTGATTGATCATACAATTACGCTATACGGTTGTATATTAATGTACATGTAAAAAGCAGAACAAACTAATAATTATACAGTACATGCATGCAGTATAATGAAAGCGTTCTATGGGATAGCCTAGCGTCAGCGTCACCTAGCTGGGCATCGCCAAACTGTATTTGAAAACGTCAATACAGATTTTATCGAAAATACAATTTCATTTTTTGAACTACCAAAATAATAATTGCATGTAAGTAGTTGTTTTTCTTGAGATACAACTTAATTTCGTAAAGATTGTTACAGATTTGCTAATTACGCCATCTTGGAAATTATATATTGAATGGAAGATAATTTTGCTGATGTGCTCGGACAAAATATACAGGGTGTTCCGAAATGACTTTACAACTTTGAAACAGTCTAGAAAATTATCCAGTGTACTTACAATATTGGTTATGGTAGCATTTTGTAGCAAAACATTTAGTTTTATGTGAATGTGCGATTTTAATGTCACTGGAAAAGGGAACGTGCGTCCACTGTATAATAGGGTACAGGAAGCACTTCTGGACTACATTTTATTTTAATTCTCGAAAGTTTTGATGGTTACATGAAAGGAAATATGAAATTAAATTCTCATAGCATTCGGTATGACATTCGGTTGATGCTGTTCAACTAATATTCCTGTTGTGATTAAAAACTAACAACTGATTAGCATAGAACAATGCAAGTAGAACCATTTCATAAACATTTTCTATTATACAATGTATTCACATGTATGAAAACTTAAAACAAGTCTGACTGACAACCTCAACAATTACGAAAAAAAGGCCAACACGACAATTAAGATTTACTTTTTTAGAAACAAAATTGCACTTTCATTGCCTTGGACTTTATTTGCATCAATACGAAACTAAAAGACACCCTCTACAAGTTTCAATTAATGCGATTGTACGGTTTCAAGGCGAACAGGTTATTTACTAATTAGTGAAATTCACCGCTTCACCTGAAGGAGATACATGTACGTGTAAGTATTCAGTATACGTACAATCTAAGGAAAGGGGAAAACCACTCATACATGTACGTCATAAAACAACCTAATAATTTCTTTTAATTGCACATTGTGAAACTTCGCTTCAATTTCCCCCGCATGAATGTCAATTGGAAATAAATGGTGGTAACTTAGCGGTCGATGTACTTCAACCTTGAAATTGTAAACAACGTAACACAAGGTTTCAGTCCTTTTAACGCAGCTTATCTACAATTGCACCATCTCTTCAGTAACCAAAGGGTTGACAGATCGTGCTTCAAAACAATTAACAAAAAATAAACAAGTCAACAATAGAAAATTTCTCAGATCCTACGAGTAGATTTTGGACATTTGAAGCAAGATACATGGTATCAGAACTTCCGTTCATTTTTAACCTTCTTACTGTATATCTGCCTGACTCAGTTGGCAAATTTGTGGACATTCTTCCCATTTACTTTGGTGTATTACAATAGCACCATCATTTAATGATACATGTACATAAATACAGTAAACCCACTGTCAGCGGAATACATGACACATCTATAAATACGAGACAAGCCGGATGTAGCTTCAATTTGGCGTATTATTAAGGCGACTAGAGATACTGTCACTTGTATTAGTTACGAAAGTGCATGTATACGCACAGTATACTTCATGTCAATCTCAAGAATGCCAAGAATCAGTGTGAAAAATGAGTAAATTGAAATCTGTAAAAATAATATTACATGTAATAAAAAAAAAGAAAATAGTTAAAAATACAAACTACATTGTGTCAAATGGGAGCTGTATTGTTAAATACTCAACATTCTACCTCTATATCATGTGCAGTACACATTTGCAACATGTGTTCTACAGTGCATGTTGTCAACAATAAGGCATTGTGTGCGCAGCTAAATGATCCAGTTCTCTAGATTTGTTGAGAATCCATTAATTCCGAGTGTCATAAACATCGTACTTATATGTATATGTAGGTAGTGGCCATGTGTGTTTTTCTGGGAGGTCGGCACCCCAAGATACCGACCCAAAATAACCAAATGCCCCAAAACATATTCAGCAATTGAGCAACGAAGTGTGACCTTGTGTTGTCAATGAAATGCGGCGTAGTAATTCTACTTCTGCCATATTGAACATGATGTGGACAATACACTACGATGAACAGTGTTTGTGTTTTCAAGCTCCCAAAACGTAATTGTACCGACCTAATAATCTCTTATTCTAAATTTTTTCACGAGTTGATTAAAGCAACCTCTGGATCCTCGCCAAGATGCCTCCTCTTTAGATAAAAGCTGGCACCGCATCTGGTCATCTCGTCAAAATGAAGCACAGTCCTGGCGAATATAGATTTAGAGCTTACCCTACAGAATGTAAGACCATAGCAACGACTTGATAGTAACTAAGTTTTTTGCCGCCTGTCATAGTGAATTTTTATATTGTTTACTCATTATTTAGGCAAGCAACGTACCTCTGCACGTACAAGTACATGTAACATTGCTTCGGTGTTACTCACAATTTCGTGTTACGTCAGTCGTCCCTGGTGAAAAAAACAATAGAAATTTGTATTGTCCAAATCCTATTGTTTTCTAATGTTATTTGGGACATATTGTCC
>JAQGAF010002206.1:0-24179 GCA_034687865.1 Kryphioiulus occultus | reverse complement strand
CAAGAATCGAGTAAAAATGTGTTTTTCTCAGAAACCAAATGTCGGATTTAAAATCGGAAAAATGTGTTTTGTAGACAGTTTATTCCTCTTTATAGTTCGCCTAGTGTGAAAAGGATTTCTGCTGAGTTTCTCTGGAGAATAGTGTACAACTTGTGCGGTTACTTCTGGTGTAGTGGTTATTTTATCGAAAAACCATTTATTAACAATATGTCTGGATGTGTGTTCATTAAGCTCTGATAATCAATTTGCATTCAGAAACACTTTTATAGCCACAGGGGTACAACACTGCATACATGAATGTCACAAATAAGGCAAATTTGGGTTCGACATTTTGCGCCTCAAATATGCATAAAGAATTTTATGCAAATTAGGCGAATTATAAAGAGGAATAAATTGTCTGCAAAACGCATTTTTCCGATTTTAAGTCGCACAATTGGTTTCTGGGAAAAACACATTTTTACTTGATTCATGCAGGTGAGTCGATTTTTTGCACGCAAGTGTACATTGATCAAATCAAGCCAAAATCAAATGATGCCGACCATACATGGTCAGGGTGTCTACCAGTCATGGAAAAGTCATGGAATTCGTCTTTGCACGATTCACAAAACAAAAATTTGTGGTGAAAATTTATAATTTGGCATCCAATTTTGCAAAAAAAAATATGCCTATGGTGATCTTATTGGCCATTATGCAATGATCATGTCATCACTGAGGTAGAGGATGCTTCTGAAAATCACTATTTAGAACGACCTCTTATTCGAATAGGCATTAAGAAATTTTTGACGTCATGAAAAACTGATTGAAAAGTCTTGGAATTTGCAATACCAAATCCAGTCGGTGTTACTTCCTATACTGACAGTAAGTTGTCCAACTGCTGATCCTACCCTATAAGTTTTACTATCATTATTCCGATACTGACAATCGTCAGTAAAGAGAATGGAACATCAATCCACAAGTACTGCGCCCATTGCACGATCAGTATTGCCACATCCATTACATGTAGCTGGTAGCTGGGCGAGCTACAACAAAATGGCGCCCGTTGGGGAACTTTTGCTGGTGATGCATTCCGACTGAACAGCCTTGTACGAGTGTAAGCTTAGGACATTTTTCTCGATTTTACTTACCTGAAAGAGTTAGTAGGCCTATCCTCTTTATGGTATTTTTTCATTAATTGACAATTAACATTTTAATTGTCCTTTCTACAGAGGTTGTTCATGATTAAATGTAGTTATAATGTTATATCAGAATTCTTGGTATTGGTAATTCTGAGTACTTTTTAGTTGGAAGTGTACATTGCAATGGCTTGGTGGCCAAGTCATCAAGGTTAGAATAAAGGCACTTGGTGAATTATTTTTGGTACCTGCAGGCAAGCTGCTACCCAATTAAGAAATACACGTAGCCTATAAATTGGAGTCGAGTAGTAATGGCTGTCCTCAATGTCTTCAAATTTACCAAAGAAAACAGTTGGCACACAGCCGAGCATGCGCAGAAATTACACACGTAATGGTTTTATCAACATCGCTAATTAATATTCATTCTTGGTGCAAACGTGACGGAGTGCCACGTGGAATGATCTTAAACAGTTACATGGTGTGATCCTAGGTCGATTTGTCATCACTTTTTTCGACTAAAATGGGGGATGGCTCAGCATTATTTCGTTGAAAATGACTGTGTGGTCGTGGTTAGGCTACCTGGTGTTACTTGCACCTATGGTGCTGCCACCATTTTCAACCTGTGAAGCGAGGGATACATATTTGTTGAAGTCCTTGAAGTCCCGCTGCAATTATTGACGTCCCACTCACAGGGTTGAAAAGCCATTGAAATCGTTTTGAGTTATTGAAAGCATTGACGACTGAGACGAAATTATAGAAGTTGAAGGCGCAGTCATTAAAGTCGGTGATGAAGTCATCGATGGGCCACTGACGTCACTGCCAGTACCATTAAAGTCTTTGATGCCCTACAGTAATAATTGAAGCCCCGATGAAATCATTGTCAGTCCAGTCTGAGGTGAAATCTTGGAGCCAAGGAAGGTGAAGTCAGTAAAGCCCGACTGCATGTAGTCCACTGGAGTCATCGTCAGTCCAGTTTGAAGTGAAATCAAGAGTCGTGGCAGGTGAAGACGCTAAAGCCCCACTGCAATCACTGTAGTCCACTAAAGTCATTGAAGTCTCACTGGAGTCATTGTCAGTCCAGTCTGAAATTACACGTTGGATTTATGGCAGGTGAAGTCAGTAAAGCCCCTCTGCAGTCACTGTAGTCCACTGGAGTCATTGAAGTCCCACTGGAGTCATTGAAGTCCCGCTGGAGTCATTGAAGTCCCACTGGAGTCATTGAAGTCCCACTGGAGTCATTGAAGTCCCACTGGAGTCATTGAAGTCCCACTGGAGGCATTGAAGTCCCATTTAAGTCCCACTATAGTCTTCATCAGGCGAAGTCCTTGATGTCCGGCAATATCAACCAGTATGCAGCATTCTGCAGGCCTACCATTCAACGATGAGACTTTTGCATCCTGTATATCATTGGCTGTTAGAGGCAGATTACACAAGGTTGTTGGGGATTTTCCCACTCCTTGCCTCGTCCTCATTACGTAATTATACAGCGAAATACACGAGGGAGCAGCGGGGCAGCACGCGTGTCACAAATGTCACATCGTGCGCACTGAGCATGCAACCTTTTAAAAATTTCAAGCGACGCCTACGTCGCTGGACAAAAATGACAACCTGGCGAATCGATATTAGAAATGACCACGCATGGGCCAAGTGAATAATTAAGAAAATGCTGGTAAATGTGCAGTTCTCGTGTTTATAGCAAATTACGCCAGCCAAAATGGTTTAAAAATCCAAATGTGGTTTTCCACTTGATACTGTGCATTATGCGGTCCAACATGATCCTGTGCAAATAAGCTTATTAGTAAATGCTCACCCTGCCTCAATATGATAATCCCACGCTGTCAATACATTGCTTAAAGTTTAGCTCATCTGTGAAATCAGCCGGTGATGGATTTGTTCTCAGATTTGAATGAGAATATGGCCCTATAGAAAACATGGAAAACCATTGGAATTTCGTTTTCAGAAATTAGTATATAGATGCCATTGAGTGATTTCATAAGGCTTGATAGTGGTACCCACCAGAGTTTAGCAGGATCCCCCTGGAAACGTCAGGGAAATTGGAACTTATGGAAAAGTCAGAGAAAATGGATTACTTCAAAAATGTCAGGGATAATGGATTAATTAGAATAAGTTGGGAAAATACAGCAAATCAGCAATACATGTTGTGAAGCTAGTTATTGGTTAACATAAAAATCAAGAGATTTTTTAAGCAAGCATGTGAAGGAAATTAATAATGAAATTGTCAACTTAACCAAACAGAATCTACATGTAAATTTGCTGTTTTCTTGAAAGAGTAAAACATTCCCAGTTAAACAGGATTTCCCCAGCAAATCAGCACTACATGTTGTGAAGCTAGTTATTGGTTAACACAAAAATCAAGAGATGAAAAACAATCCTGATTCCTGGGAACGAAATTAATATTTAAATATTTAATAATAAAATTTGCTATTCTCTAATGAAAATTTGTTATATCAACTGCTTATACAATACATATACATGTACATGTAGCATTACTTACATTGGCATGTGCCATATTTTGTGCATTTTCAGTGGTCAGATAAATTTCTTTTCAAACCTGGAAGTCTGTCTGGGAAATTTCTTTTCAAACCTGGAAAAGTCAGGGAAATTTTGTTTTCAAACCTGGAAAAGGAAGGGAAACTTGTTTTCAAATATGGAAACGTCGGGAGAGTTAAAATTTCATATCTGGGGAAACCCTGTATCAAATAATGTACAATAATGTAAAATAATGTAGGCTACATCCCTCTAGATGGAATTCAAGCTGAAACATTGTACATGTATTATCTTTATTTCCTATTGCAAATCGTTGTTTTCCTTACGCTTTTTATGGAAGAAAAACACGCACGCATTCAACTACTGCAAGTCCAGGTTTACTCATTTTTTACGGAGTGTCAGTTTTTTACAGCATTTTTAAAACAACAACTGTAAGCGGAAGGAATAATTCTGCCTGAGGGAAATTGTCTGGTAAATACATTTATTTCTGAAACAGCGCCATACGCAGGATTTTATTTCGGGGGGTGCTAAACCACATCTCCTATGAAAAATTTCAGAATTTTTTTTTGTGTAGAGAAAATTACTACCAAAAGTGAAAATTTCGGGAGGGGCTACAGCCCCCTCAGCCCCCCCCCCCCCCCTTGGGTACGGCACTGTTCTGAAACGTAACACTCGAAGTTTTTTGCGTTGCCATTGCTGCAAGACGGCCATCTTGGAACAGGTGAAAAACGCCAAACTTACTGTAAACAGCGTAATTTCGGGTTTGGACGAAAGGTAGGGACTAATTTTAGGTTTGTGGTCCTGCAACACGAGGCCCAGCGCCCCAGGCCCGCATATTTCGGTAACGGAACCGCCCCATCCATTTGACCCAGTGGTGGAAGCCATTTAAGGGGGCGCCAGCAACATTCCACTCTCGGTACCCCCTCACTCGGTGGGGCTGCTTCGGGGGAGGGGATTCTGGGGGAGACGCGCTGGGGTCATACCCCTCCGTCCCAGGTGAAAATGTGAATGAAAAATGCCGCGCCAACCTACCCAAACAAGGCTGGAATGCCATTCTGTTATGCCCAAGAGCTACACGAAACTCGTTCCTTCAGGTCTGAAGTTTCAAGTTTTCTACTCCCCCTAAATACGTGTACTCCTACGTGAAGCACAAATAAGCTTGGACGTTGTCGTGCATTGAAGGTTTTTCGTTAGGGGACGTGCATAAACTACGTCCGAGGTTGGAGCGGGTAAGGTCATGAACAACATTACCGACACACACGGTAATAGTTCAACGAAGTTTTAGACAGTGGTGTAGGAAATAATGGAAATACATGTAGTTGCACTCTGGGAAATACAGTAGAAATTACAGTTTGTCCTAGACTGATACTGGGTTCAAACCGTCTGGAAAAGTCAGGGAAATGAAATGTGGCCAGGGAAATTCAGGTGGAAGTCAGGGAAATTCATAATGTCTGGAAATTTGTTGAATTGTGATTTACATTATCATTTCATTCATATCATATATTACATTTCATTATCATTAATTTATCTTATGAAAAAATCACCTAAAATGCATTATTTTTGATAAAAATTATGACGAATTTTCTTAATATTTCAAAGAACTCTAAAAAAAATGCAGTGTTTGGGCTCCAGTAGCTTGAAACACTAGTGTTTGCATCCTTATTATTATTAACACACTAAAAATCCAATATTTCCTTAAATTTTTCACAAATTTCCGCCATATTGGTAGATTTGCTTGGATCAAATCTGTTAAAAATTTACTTGGAATTGTCTGGAAATATACTTAATTGTAGTGTTGCAGATAAAGTTAATTTTAATTACATGCGACATTTTTTATTATGATAGGTCTAAGTCAGGGAAATTAATCCGATTTGTCCAGGGTAAGTCAGGGAAATTGAGTCGCAAATTTTGGTAAAACCACCCGTAAATTATCGTATGAGAGTGTGGAGTGGGAGGGGGAGGTCCACATTTTGATGGACGTAGTTTATGAACAGTCCCTTAAAATAATAACTGAAATAGGCCTCACAGAGTTGTGAACGTCCAAATAATTTAAGATTTGTTAAATCAGTATAGGCCTATTTATTGAAAATAGTCAACTAAAGAAAAACTTCTTCAGCTTATGGTGTTTGTTTATAAATAAATAGTGTAATCATGGTTTTAACTAGAAATCATACATGTAGTAGGTGTAGTAATACATTCCTACATAATGTCAGTCAAGTGATCAGGTCCAAAACGTCCATCAGAGAGCAGAGTGGACAAATCCACTCTTAACCTGACACATACTATATGCTATTTTTTGTACGTACACGTAGTTATTTTTTTGGCGTAAATAAACAAGAAAATTTGAAAAATTTCAACAAAAGCTATTCCCAAGTGGAACAAACTGTTCTCATTGGGCGAAAAATAAAACGTCAGAAACGTCTAATATTGGGGCTTGCTATAAACAAAGTATTTATTAACTGTAACATTTTGTCAGAAGCCAGCTTTGCGATATTAATTTTAGTCATAAGGGCAATGACCCTGCTCCAACTTAGTCACTACGAGCAAGTGGGCTTCTTCTAACAGTTCGTAGGATGGCAGTGATTGCCTACCGGTTAGGGGCAGCCAAATCAGAAATTGTATTGTTAGGTTAAGTTAAACACAAAATAAAAAACGGATCCTTTAAGACAGCTAGTTCAGGTGATTCTTGTGTACTAGACAAGTTGAGTTGAAATATAAATACTATGAGCACAAATTTGAAGCAGGGACTATACAGAAGTTTACCCGTACTTCCTGTAAGAACCCCGACACTTTTGAAAAGTTTGGTAAACCAGGTGGCAGCACCATAGCAATTTCCTTAACCGACAACAACTTCTTCTTCCTTTGCTTTCATATGGAATTGATAATGAAGCTGTTAAGTTCACACACGTTTCCAACTGGTTGAGCTCGTTTTCATTTGTTTTGTGATCAGGAAGAGAAACCACAGGTGAAATAGAAGTGCGGAAGATGAACAGTAGCCATTAGATTCCTTACTTCGTAGGGGGTTACCACCTTTTTATATCAGGAGGCAGTAACCAACAGGAGGGAAGTCAGGTGCTGATTTTTTCGCAATGAAAAACTGGAGAAGTCAACAAATTTGAATTTGGCATGCTCTTGCAATTAAGGCAGAGTAGTGGTGTTTCTGAAGAAAGCGGAAGTGAGAGTCAGTGCTGGTTTGGGATATAAGCATCCATGGAGTGCTTGAACTGGGGTTAAACATTGAGTCTCCAACTGAAGTTGTCTTAGCAGTGGTTAGGATCAATAGCGCTTAAGATTCGTTTTGTGTTGTAAATCTCCTTTATAAGAGTTGCTGAATTCTGGCTGGCTCTAAATGTTAATTGGAGCTTAGATGTTCGTAAATCACCACATGTTGGGATCTCCCCCTTCTTTCTTCAACTATGGAAACATGCACAATTAAATTTCTTTATTATCATTTTCACTTAAAGGGAAGCATTCGTCGATCGGCTGTACTATCCTTTATGCCCTGCTCCGCCATTGGTACCATTAGAAAGTGGGCTTCTCCTAATGGCTCATAGGCTGGCAGTGATTGCCTGGCGGCTGGGCAGCTTAATAAAGAACTTAGTTTTAGTTGAGGTTAGGATACACACGAAAAACAAAAACAACAAAAATAAAATAATACATACTCGTGATAGTACAATAATTGAAAAACAACGTGAGAAGGATATTTGTACATGTAAATTGTGACTGCTATAACAGGCGTCATTCTTGTATACTAGACAAATAGGGATGAAATACAAATAATGTGTTCACATTTGGTGCAGGTTATTATATGTAGTTCTGTACATGTATGACGTCATTAACGAGGAAGCTCATACATGTAAATGACGTCTCAAGTTGTACATTTGAAAGTATTTGCAAGTATTTTTCAACCATCCCTTAAATGATGGATGACAATCACTAAACATAAAAATTTTGAATTGAGAGGAAATAAATTGTAAACAATGACATTAGAAAATGATGGATTTCCATTTCTACGAAAGTCTTAATGGAGTGTTCTAGGTGGACATTTTAGGAAAGTTTTACCATAAGTAATGGATGTTAAGTATACATGAATCCAGTTAAAAATTCATCTCTAATGAAGAAATTCCACTCAATGTCAGCATACGACTATAACCCCCACCTACAAGTAAGATGATGACATTAATAATTGAACGTTCATCTGAAAAACTATTGAAGAGCTATAGGCACTGCAACTTTAAGAAATGTCAACAAACACTTGGTGCTAGAAAACTAAATTTAAATATTTATAAATTGTATCAATAAATAATCTGTGCTTAGGCTATACTTGACTTAGTAAATATGTCAATATAAGTAAACATGGAATATGTATTGATAATTTCTTGAATACTCTGTATACGATTTAGTGGCGCTATTCCTCAAAATGCAAATTTTTCAGTTACATGCATAGGCCTACTGTAGTTTTCCCCTTAATATCCCCTTTTTGTATTTCTTAGACGTATCAAAATTTGAATGCGTCAAAATAATGTTAAATGTTGCCAATAGGTTACATGTATGCTTAACGTCATCAGTTCTTGTACTTGGGAAATTGTACACAGGAATAACGAGTTCTCAAGTAATTACAGTATATATATGAGGCGGGTAGTTGCAAAAGCTGGTTTGTGAAAAAAAAGCAATGGTTGGGTTAAGATCGCTAATAAGTTCAACTAAACTATATTTCGGCTTAATTCTCTTTGTGCTTTAAACCAACACCTACAAAGATTTCGTGTGCGCAACATGAGACAAGAACACATATACATGGATTAACGTACATGCATGTATAATGCTTATAAATGGCACACGACGTACCAGTTACAAATTCAGCTCACGTTCTGAAAAAAAATGTGCGCTTGTCTCATGTTGCGCACACAAAATCTACATAAGGGTGGGTTTAAAGACCAAAAAGAATTAAACCGAAATAGTTTAATTTTCAAGTTATTAGCCATCTTAACCCAACCATTGTTTTTTTCACATACTAGCATGTGCAACTATACTCCTCATAATTATGATCTACACAGTACTCCTTGTGGTGTTAAATTTATAAAAAATACTTCAAAAACAAACAAAAGCTGGTAGCAGCCTTAATGTTGATGTCTTTCTTCCTGCAAGTATAAGCAACTCACCATGGCTGCAAGATGCTCCCATGCTGTGCGAGTGGTGTAAAACAAAAGCGGGTCTGTAATCAAAGAAGTGCAAAATGTACACAAAACTGCATGTTACCAAATTATCCTGTGCAGATTTTTTAAAGTTCACAGCGGTCGAATTCTTGCGAAACCTTGTTTTCCATAAGCTGTTCGCACCACCAACCTCTGCATTTCTAGCTGGTTTGGATGAGTCACGTTCAGATTTTTTGTTCGTGTTCTGATCCAACGTTACGGAATATAAATACAGATTTAGCGGAGCGAGTGCCCACATTTCATCGCAAGTCAGCCGAAACCCGTTCCAGCAAGTATCATGAATATTAATGGATCCAGCTTTAGAGGGATTGGGTCGATGTCATGCAGGCTTTAAACTGTCTGGCTGGCTGGGAATTTAGGCAATCCTGTTTATCTAAGGAAATGAGCATAATCCCGCCAAGGACCACCTTGGCATGGAACGTGTTGGAAGGTGAAACTTGAAATCTCCAAAAAAAGATTTTTGGTACTTAAATGCACACGTATTTTGCGTAGGATCACCAAGTGTCCTCGAATTAAGGACAACTTGAAGTGATTTCTTTATCATGGATTTGCAAACAAATCTGAAATTTTTTATAAAAATGCGAGGAGTGAAGTATGTGACATGTATGTTTTGTATCGGCAGCATATGAAATGAGCCTGTCTGACTGCAGGATACTATGCATTTAAAACCATTGAAAAGTATTACTTTGCAACATGTGAATACATTATTGTCCGAAATGCCTGTGATGTTCGTAAAGTATTTTTAATATTTTTATTAAACACTTAACGCTGGCCAGCAAAAGATATTCAAACGAAAGTCAGAAGTTACAAAAATAAATTAACTTTTCGTACAATGCAAAGATTTGTATGCAAATGTTGCACCGAAACTTTTCAACAAATTACATTTTAAAACAACGCCATCTAGGGTCGTTAAGGCGCAAATGAATGACGTCATCCTCCGCGTGACAGTCGAAATAAACTTTTGTAACTCAATTCATCTTGTGGTTTTGGGAAACACAAAAGTAGAGGTTAACTTTTGTTATGAAAAAGCACTTTTGTAACAAATGTTGATTAAATACGCAAACGTTAACTTGCACTTTTGTTAATTTTAAACTTTTGTTGTGCTGAGCTAAGTGTCTATTAATGTATTTTCATATAAATGTGTACTTTTAAAGCAGGTTGGGATTTAGACACGTGGGCAATTCATATACAGTAACTGTATGTTTTGTAACATTTTTTGGCAACGTGGTTTGGCAGTAGTGGAAAATGGTTTTTATGTGCCATAAGTATAAAATGCTAACATTGATAACAAATATCCAGCCAGACATTTGCAGATCTTTCTGGGATAATACTGCAGATATTTGTCATCGAAATTGGATATTCTACGGAAAATACCCTGTTCCAATTTACTTCCAAATGTGCAACAAATATGAAAATTTCAACCCTACATGTCATACCTGTCGCAATTTGTCCTGTTTCGTTTTTTTTTGTTGTTTTCTTGCTTTTTTGGTTTTTTGTTGTTGCTTTCTTGCCGTTTCGTTTTTTGTTTTCCCTGTTCTAACCTAAACCTAAAATCGATCCTACTGTTCTTTATTTCGCTTCGCTGCCCCTAACCGCAGGCAATCACTGCTAGCCTTCGAGCCGTTAGTCGAAGCCCACTTTCTCATTGTATATGCTGGCGCAGGGCATATTTCGAAGCCTCGGTATTTGCTCTGATTGACATTTTGGTCAATCTTTCACGACTAACATGCCCATCCATATCTTCAAAAACGACACTGGAACAATTATATTCCTAAGAATACCAGCGAAATCTACTTGTTCGGACACAGAATATTTTCAATATACTAATTATCCCAGTGTCATTTTTAAAGATACCGTATAATGTACATCTTCAAAAATGGCTTTACAATAATTTTATCGAGGCACGCAATTTAAAACTTAGAAAAAATCGTAAGGGATCAACAGTTACGGACATTAATTCTGATAGTGTAAACAGGCGCAGTATTGATGGATTATGTTGTACTGTCATTACTGACGATTATCCGAATTTTCGAATAACTTACTGTCAGTATCGAAATAATGACACTAGCACTGATCGTGTATGGTCGGCTTAATAAAACTCATTTCTACGTGTATGTTATTTTTGTCCAAACCTTTCAAATGGTGAATTTACATACATGTACAGTAATTGATGACAGTTGGTATTGGAAAAGAATCTGGTGAGTTGGGACGATTCCTCTGACATTTTGTGACAGCTTGTGTCGCTATCTTTGGAATGGTGCATCTGCTGGCTAATTCGGATTCTCCAGGGACGTAAGCTATTTACGTTTGCATCAGAATTTAAAAAAAATTCATTTACACTGTACATGTATATCTTTTAATTCGGTTTGATGTAAACTGAGCGTTACGATCCATGCTAAGACATGGATCGAGATCGATTCGAGGATAACATCAAGCCCAGTAGGCTTGATTCGGAAACATGAATTTTCTTCTGATAATCAAGTTTATTGAATATCCCTTCCAAAAGGGGCTTCTGTTGGCTTCCCAAACACTGAGCCAGCTGAACTGTTAATGGGCCGTGTGCGATATTACATCCCAGCTGTAATTTCGGATTTCATGAGCTTTATGCTTGCTAGCGCAGTGAACTTACCAGGTTTTTCTGGAAAGCAGTCTTGTTTTCATTTGCCACTGTCTCTGGAATGCCATTGGCAGTGCAGAAGATCTCACGCATTCCCCCCGCATGACTGTTTATTTTGAATTGCTCTTGCTCCCTCGTATTAAACGACGATGAACAAAATGGGAATCATTTTGGATCAATCAAACTAGGGAGAGGGATAATAAAGTTAACTGACCGTAACTCGAAAACACTCTCGAGGCAGCCTTAAATTGAAAATGTGCTGCCACAGACTGGAGAGTGTTAACGAAGTGACGATGACGCCATCCAGTTTCTCCAGGGACGTAAGCTATTTACGTTTGCATCAGAATTTTAAAAAATTCATCATGTACATCTTTTAATTCGGTTTGATGTAAACTGAGCGTTACAACTTACATGTACACTACTGCATTTCATAAATGTTGATATTTTTGGTTCAGTGATTTACCCTGGTATCATGGAAGTTCCAATTTCCAACGTGATGTTGCCAGCTTGTGCTGAAATCTGCTGTAATCCAGATAGCATTACAGGGTTCATATTGCCAGGGAAAGTCAGGGAAATGTTGACATTTTTGTTCATTAAGTCAGGGAAATGTTGACATTTTGTTCATTAAGTCAGGGAAATGTTGACATTTTGTTCATTAAGTCAGGGAAAACATTCAACAATTTTTGAATTTCAATTTTTTTTACTTTATGAAATCAAATAGGAGGGTCCGAAAAGCTGCTAACTTGGAAGCAGAGGCAATTGACTAAAAAGTGCTGCAGATGCACAGAAAAATATAAAAAATAGTTAATTGTTGTTAAGCTAATTTTTAAACGTGCGACACTTTTTATTTGATAACTCAGGGAAAGTAATCAGATTTGTTCAGGGAAATTCAGGGAAACTGAGTAGCAAATTTTGGTACATGTATGAACCCTGTATTAGTTATGGTTTATTTTACGATATTTATATGTATTGGGCTTAGGTAGCAATATTTTTAATGTAGAACCGAATTTCCATAATTTTCCAGCGTTTTTGTGTTTTACCTACATGTAAGGTAACCCTACAATTTCTAATTCAGCTGCCCAGACCCACCAGGCAATCACTGCTAGCCTTCGAGCTGTTAGGAGAAGCCAACTTTCTCAGAGTGTTTATACTGGAGCAGAGGCCATTCTGAAGTACACCCAACCTTAGTCAACATTATACCTACACTGTAGCTTAGATAACTGTAACTCTTGTCATGATACAGAAACTTTCTAAAGGCACGCAACGGCCATGCATTGATGAGAGGATTTTAATGGCATATGATGCAGTTTTTCCTTAAAAATGTTATAAATTAGATAATGAAATTAGTTGAAAAAACTACTAGGATAGCTTATTTTCATATATATTATTTTAAATGGATTATAAAATGTTGTGCAAATCTCCAATTACAGCCGTATACGGAGACGATATTTGATAAAGTGGATGGTAATGGAAAAGCCTAGTTCTATTCTGTTCTAATCTTTACCCCAGATCTTAATAATTATGCCTAGTTTAGAGAAATGTATCTATTGACGTGATACTGAAAGTTTTTTATAGCAACGCCATTTAAATGATCAATGATGAGATTAAAATGAATTAAAGTAGAATCATTCACCACGTACTTTTAACCCCTTAATGATGTTACATGATGTTGGAGATTATGAATATAAATTGTAGTTCTAAATTTTTTAAAAGGTATACTCGTTTGAAATGTTTACTACGATGCGGTGTTCCTGCACTACGTACACCTGGACATGTTTAATGAGAAAGAAAGAAATTAAGGATGATAACCTTCGTGTAATGATTATTTAAATTTATTGTCATGGCTGTTTTGTACTTCTCGACTGGTGAGGATTTTGGATAAAAATTGGGATAAAAAGAATTCCAGTGGTGGTTTCGTCGTTTTTCTTGGTTTGTCAAAACTACACGAGCGTTTTATGAAAAAATTCAAAAACATATGCTGCCTAAGTTTTCTTATGAGCATTCCTGTTGATTTAAAATTCCAGGTATTTCTTAAATCTTTCTTTCCCTTCATGCATAATGCATGAGAAGATTCACATGGAACACTCGATGCTTCCGTTAAAAAAGTTGTGCTGCTCGACGTGATGTCATTTTGCGAAATGGAACTTGGGAAATTGAATATTCTACATGTAAATTCAAGTGTAATTGCTTCCGGGCTATTTACTCTGTCGCCCTATCAGTGATTATTTTGCGTTTTCACTTTCGTTATGCAGGGTGAAGGCTAAATCATCAAACCTGGCAGTGCCAAAAATTCGCAGAAATGTGTATAATTCCCAATTCAAACGTTTTCAGACGAATCTCGTCTTGATCTACAACTTTCAAATTGGAACTAAACTTATCGTCTGTTATAAACGATCACAGAGTGTATACAATACATGTAGGCCTAGTCATCAAAGTGAAGGAAAAGTCGTGAAATTCACTTTTAAGTGTCATGAAATTTTTTCCTTTAATTTATATACATGTACTTGACATTTTAGTATACACTGTAATAAGATTCCCTTCCCCATAATTTACCAATTCTTTTGTACTTTGATATCATCTGCGAAGATCATGTAAAGTTACGATTTGGAATTGACATGGCGATGGTAGATGTACAATTATACATGTAGATGCTGTTGTTTGATAGAATGTACTGTATCATGATTCCATCCAAATTAATGATACCACCCAAAATGTGTTAAACACACAGGGTATGTATGTTAAAATATGATGTTATCAGCCAAGGGTTGTCATCCAAATGCAGATAAAACTTTGGGTTAAAGTCAGCATTTGGCATTCAGTTTTTTTTCATTGTGCTTTTGTGTGGTTAAATTACCATTTTTGATATTGATACAAATTTCCCTAAAGTTGAAATTTGTTAGGCCAATGAAAATCACGACGAGGGCTGAGAAAGTGTCTGAAAATTACGATTTTGTATGACTAAACTAAAATGGCCCCACATTCCAATAGGCATTGAAAAAATTTAAAAGTCATGGAAAAGTCATTGAAGTGATGAACTTTACAATGCCAGATCCGTACACACCCTGAGGTAATGACACCACTTGGGCTATGACACACAATAGAAATGTACTCTCTGTATGTTGGCCAGCATTGTCTCAAATCATCAAATGTAGTCATGGATGGTTAAATTTATTGGCTGCTTGCAACACTTACACTGTACACCTCTGCACAGTAACTGTCTCTAGAATTAGAAGAGTTCATTTTGATCCCCTTCACTATACAAGGATCTTGGCAGCAAATAGTGGAAATTTCCTTTTTCGTTGGAAACTCAAAAATAATACAGCGCAAAATTTGACTCGAGATTTGTGCTGTTTATTACCACAACAGGTAGGATGATTGTCTGGATATGCTTTCTAATCTTACAGAAGGAAATGTCTAAGTAGGCCTACACTGTACATTAGTGTTTCTGCATTAAAATTCCAGTACTACTGTACAGTAGGCCTACGTGTAATTGCCGGAGTACTTTGGAGCACATTAGCAATACTGGTACTGTATATGATGAACATTTTAATAAGATTATTCATGAATGATTACTGTAAAATATAATTACATGCAGTTCACGGAAGTACAAGCCTCGTTCCATATGACCACCTTGGGTGGTCAGCTTACAGAGGTTCTACTGTAATGTGTTTCAAATGGCTAAACTTTCCCTCGCTTTGTATGAATCGCATTTCTCACATTCGAATTAAGCCGATGCTCACGAAGCATCGATTCACCACAAGGGTTTAGACTAAACCCTATGGTGAACGGTTTAAATCATGGTGACTTATCCGCACCTTATGCATGAGGGTTATTAGAGGAGTCTTAGCAGACTATATTATCCTCTTTGGCTAATCTTAGCTGATGGCGTCATATTTTATATGGCTCTTATCCGACACTTAAAACAATAACTCGGTCGTCTGGTTAATTGGCAGTTTACCAACTAGGAAAATTTGTTGTAGACGTCACGTAGTACGTTTTTAATTTTTTTAATTTGAATTTTGGCCTCCACACAATGCTCGACTAGGTAACCCCTTAGGCCGTGCAGCGTCCTGATTATGAATGCAGCAAAGTGATATTAACATTTTTATTACTCCTGATAAAAAATTCAATTCCATATGCATGCTGGCTGATATTATCGTTTTCAGGCCCCTTTTTATACGATACGTCCCCATCGCCACCCGCAGTTTGAATTACTTGAATCGTATTCATGGAGTCATTAAAATGCCTAGACCCTCCACTTAAGTGCTACTTAAAAAATGCGAAGAATTCACCGACGATATGTCCGTAAAAATGGCATTATTTCCGTTTTTGCTAATCCTGCTTATATTGTCTTAAGACGCTTGACCACCAACACTGCAAAGCAGGCCATCACGTTGGTTAAGTACTAATTCTTCGAAATGGAGTTGGTGCAACGGGCAAAAACAGGCACAAATCCGAGACATAAATCGTGGATTTTATCCCAGCTTCGCGCATGGGTTGCTGGAGCGTCTGGAGCGGAAAGGACAAGATTGATTCATGGAATCGCGGAATTGGCTGTTGGTTTGAAGACACCCTGAAAAATGCTGCTTGCAATTGCTGTTATGACATTTATGAGCACCGAGCAAATTGGGTTTTTTAATCAAAACGGAAAAGGCAGAAATCAATAAGTGGCACGTGCTTTGTGTGGTTGGAAAATTGTCAAAACGTCACTGGTCAGTTTCTGCTACAGTCAGTAAACTGTGGACGCTAAACAGGCTGAGCATAACGTTATTCACTCATTACAAAAATTATTTTAGAAAATTGGATCTACTACGGAATATGCCCTGCTCCAAATGTGCATAAAATATGTCAATTTCAACCCTATACTTGTCTATTAGTCAAGAATGACACCTAGCCGAGCTGTCATAATTTGCTCTTATGTTTCTTTTCCCTTTGTTATTTTTTGTGTTTTTCGTGTTTTTTGGATTCATCCTGACCTAAAGAGCTGGAAATGTAATTTCTGATTTAGCTGCCCAAACCCAAGGCAATCACTGCCAGACTACGAACTGCTAGGAGAAGCCCACTTTCTCATAGTGTCTATGGCCGAGCAGGGCATATTATGTAGTGTAGCCAAGAACACATTTTTGAAAAGTGCACAACAGCGTGACCACTTTACCTGGAAAACTGGGAAATCATGAAAATTTCAGGGAATAAAAATCTAGGGGGGAAATCAGGGAATTATCCGAGAATTTGAAATAAAAGGACAGTTTTCAGGCAATATCATGGATTTTAAATGGATTGACAGGGCTTTTCCTTCTGGGAGAATACATTCATGTACATGTATATACTGTACGAATGCATGAGTAGTGGCCGGATTAAAAACATTTTTGCGTAGAAAATTATCTACATGTAGGTTGGTTTAGTGATAGGGTAAGACTTTTTTAAGTCAATGGGATATTTAGTTAGTAACAGACTTGATATTCCATAGCTGATTCGTTCACCAATAAAAGTATCAGGGACATTTTAAGATAAAATGACCTGGAAATCGGAGAAATACATGTATGTGTTTCAGCGTAATAAAAATATTGTAAAAATGGGAGTACCAGCAGCAGTCCTGATATTTCTTTATTTATATAAAGCACGTTATATCGGTTTATTGAACCAAATCCATGAAATAAAAATAATTTACGAGTTCTTCAACATTTTCTCCAAAATCCGTTCCTGTATACCTGCAAGTTGTTGAAAAGTTGCATTACATTTTGGAATTATAGATACTTTAATCTCATCCTACATACTTTGGCGAAAAGACAGTCTTGGTTGACTGGTTAATGCAATTAATTGACAGATCGTCGCTGAACTCAATCACCATGATTGGACCAAATCCAATTACCAAGTGTTGTTATATAAACAATGAATCGCCATAAGGGGTGTCCATAATTATTCACCCCAGCATAATCCTCAACTAGTGGACCAAGGCCTGTAATGAAATGAATTATTTATGGACACCGTGTACGGTGTACTTGTTTATGCCACCTAGTATATTAGCCAACTACAGCCCAAGAACTTTGATGGTGCAAATTTAAGTCCGAAAAATCTGTTGAACTACACGTTTTAGTCACATTTTTCATTCACACATCAAATACATGAACAGTTTTTAGATTTTCGATCCAAAATCCCCCAAATTCCACAATCGCCTTTAAGCCATCCTGTACAAACGATAGCGTATGGCCCAATTATAATCCAGCTTCCTTTCCATGTTTGTTCATGACATTCCCTCGTTCTTTATCGAATTGCCAAAAACCCAGTGTGGGTTTATGAAACCTTGGCAGAAAATAAAACTGGCAAATATTTGCTCGTTTGGAGGAATGATGGATGGGTGATGGAAGCCAGCCCCCACCATAGGCCCATACCCTCGAAATGCAAGGATAAACGAAATTGGATGGCTACAGAATCCATCAACACGAAGACATAACCACCAGGCCAATTGCACGTGGAATGCTAAAACCCAGGCCGATCGATATTGATCAAAATGGATTCCACGCCTGATTAAACTTCTCATCCTGGTTGCTGTCACTTTCTGACGCCATTGTGAGCCCTTAAGTCTCGATGGGATTCTCCCCAAAAGTGCTCCAGGGCGGAAGGGGAAAACCCAATGGCTGCGTGACATGTCTCGAGACTTGATGGAGATGCAAGAGCTAGGCCATTCTGGAAGCGACTCTCCAGAGATCCATCGCCTGAAAAAAGCGGATAATTTGTCGAGATAAAAGTAAATAAGTTGGTCGATAACAAAGACGAGCGACTCTTGTCTGTCAGCTTTGACAATCAACCTACCACAGTCATTCTGCTCGTCAGGTTATCTGCTCTTGGTAATCACGTAAATCTGTGGTGATGTAGTGCCATTGCGGTACAGTGCATGATGAAATTGTCAGGGAAATTGGCGAGACTTTGGAGAAGACATGGAAAAGTCGTTATTTTGAAAATGGTCAGGGAAATTCAACATCAATTACATAGTTATTAGTTAGGGTATCAGGGTGCCAAACAAGTCCTAAAAGTCCTAAAAACTACTAAAACAAAATAAAAAGTCCGAAATATCCGAAGAAAATCTCAAATAATTCAAAATCAAAAAAATCCCTGGACATTGTGTTGTCAAACTATCTGTACTAAATTAAATGCTGACAGCCAATACCTTGGCACAGTTTCAATTTGACACCACTGTATATTGTAACATAAAAATAAATAAAGATTGCAATACTGCATTCTAAAACTTTGTCTAAAACTGTGTGAAAACCGGTGATATAATGCCATTGCAGTGCATAACATGTTGGAATTGTCAAAAAAATTGACGGGACGTGGAAGAAGACACGGAAAAGTGATTTACATGTATTTTTAAAAATAGTCAGGTGAATTGAACATCAATTACATAGTTATTAGTCAATCCAGCGTGGCATACAAGTCATAAAAGCCCTAAAAAAGTACTAAGAACAATAAAAAATGTCATAATGTCATAAGAAAGTCCCAAATATGACAAAAGTCCTAAAACACCATGGACATTGTGTTGTCAAATTACCTGACCTAAGTTAAATGCTGACAGCCAATACCTATGCACATTTGCCGAATTTTGCATGGAAGATTGATCATTTGTCCATATATAAGATCTTACTACCAGACAGTGACCCGACCAAGAACTGAATATTTTAACCGATTTCCGAGAATGGACTTTCTTAGAAGTCTCCTTTTCATGCAAACTGAATATATATTGCTTGATTTGCAAACCATCGGTAGGCCTATGCCAGTTCCATATATGTTGATGTGAATTATGGCACAAGCTCTCCATTCAATTGCACTCGTTGCTCAATCGAGAAGCCAGAATAATTAATGGTGCCATACATTTTTATACCCCATAAACATTGCCATAATCTGCATCGTTGATTGAAAATCCAAATCGTATGGCAGTTGCAACGTCTGGGAAGAAGGGTGTTGCTCAGCACAGAAGCTCCCCCACAGATGCAGTGGCAATTTTGCCACATCCCTCGCACCAGATTACTATTTCTATCGATGCACGCATTTAGAAAAAAAAAATAGGATTACAGGGATTTGAGAAATGGCTCTCAGGGTCGTAAACATAAATTATTATAGTCCCTGCACCGCCATCGATATTATGAGAGAGTGGACTTGTCCTCATGTCTCGTAAGCTGGCAGTGATTGCCTGACGGTTAGGGGCAGCTAAATCCGACTTTACTTTCTTAGGTTGGGTTAAAGAGGTGGATGAGAGGTGGATTTGGGACTATTAGACGTTTAATTCTGTGAGTTTATTTGGAATTTTGCTGCTTAAGGTCGTAACACACCTAGCGCTAGGCTGTTGATGTCAAAGTATGGAATTATCCCTATCGTTAACAGGTTTGGAGTGTGCACTGCAATATCACAAGCCCAATGGTGCTCACGTTATACATGTATATATTCGATCATTATTAATATTTCTCGAAAATGTTAATGGGGTAATATTTTAGGTCAAATCCATCAACCCAATTCTTGATGGTTGTGCTGTACATGAACATTATGTCCTGCTGCTACCCATCTCTGCCATAAACACAATAAGAAAGTGGGCTTCTCATCACGCCTCACAGGTTGACAGTAATTGCCAAGCTATAGGGCGGCTAATGAAGAAATTACGTCTTAAAGTTAGTTTAGACTAGGTTAGGTTTAGTTAGGCGCAAAAACCCACAAAAAAACGAAAAAACAAATAAAAATGCGTACATTAGGACAGCTAGGGAACATATTCAATTTGTAAGCTTATATGAAAATACATGGACGTAGTGATATACATTACATATGTACATGTATATCAATAAGTCCATGTATGTTCATGTAAGCTTACAGCAATACATTACATGTGTACATATATCAATAAGTACATGTATATTCATATAAGCTTACAAATTGAATATGTTCCCTAGCTGTCACGATGTATCGTTGTGCTTATCCTAACTTAACTAACCTAAAAATACATTTTCTGTATTTTGCCTGCCCTAACCGCAAGACATCACTGCCAGCCCTAACTGCAGGCAATCACTGTCAGTCTACGAGCCGTTAGGAGAAGCCTACTTTCAGTGTCTATGCTGGAGCAAGGCGGCAGCAGGGCATATTCCGAAGTACAATTCATTTTCAAACCCTTCCACGGGCCACCCTGTTCATCGTTGTAGCTAAGCATTTGATCACTTGTTTTATTGTAAAACTCAAAACAGCGCATTGTGATGATCATTACCCTTTAATACATGTATATCAAGTGTTTTCATTAGTTTTGAACGCAGCTGGGTTTCGATCTTTTCATGGGTTGTTGGGCAAGCATCAAATAACTTAAAAACAAATCAGCTATAACTCAAGAACTGATTTGCTTAAGTCGAGCATTAGCTAGAAACGTGTGCTGCTAAACCAGAACTGCTAGACCCAGAGGCCATATTATTTACACCTACACAAAATTGGGTGTGGCGGGGTCGCGAAGAAGGGCTTCGACATTCGGCCAATAAAAAATGCAATCAAGGTCGTCGGGTTCACCGACCTCATTTGTTTTACACGGAATTTAAACGTTTTTTTTAGTCTACCTGGGGACACCACCTTGCGCGGTGCAACGTCCTTAACCCCTCGTGTCGTCTTCGTGCAAGTGTAAATCGAAATTTGCAAATTGTCGAGCCAGCCAAGCTTAATTGGGGTTGGTGCAACGGCAGGGGTAAATGGGTGAGGGGCTGTTGACCAACATGGATTGTCCAACGCATTATTTCGGACGTTTCACTCAAATTGTTATACGGCTATTCTAAGTTTGCGAAAAATATCATTTAGAAAAAGTTAGCTGTTTATGTTTACTGCATTAATTGTGTCTCAAATTGGAGTATGAAAACGCTGGATAGCCTTCCTTGTCCAGAAATGTAAAATGAACGTGGTTAAGCGCCAATTAAATCACAATTTTGATGCCCTGTCAAAGGGTGGACTTGTATTTGTTAATCAGTAATTAGTCAGTCACGTTCCTATAACTGGCCACACAGAATTTGACAGTTTATTGATCGAAAGTTAAAAAAGAAATACTGCTAAACCTTGCTATGAATGGGGAAGTGATGGAAGATAATGGTTAAATAATAGCATGTATTCTTTAGCATCAAATTCAAAGAAGAACTATTCCAGTTTACAAATATCAAACAAAAATACCTGTATATGTTCATGTATATTCTAACTTTCTATTTTATTGTTCTACAAATTACGAAGCTCACAGTGTGTGATTTACAATACTGAACTCTTATTCTTAATTACTTTTTAATTACCTATGAGAATGCAGTTTGCTGAGTACTGATTTTTGCAGAATTAATTAGCAGAAAATCAGGGGACGTGGTATGATGGAAGTATATAGCAGGGGAATTTATTCCTTATTATCTAAATGTAATTTTAAGTTGATGATTTACAGGTTATGGACCATGGGCAATCCAATGGACAAGTGACCTTTGACATTAGATTTTCATTGTAAGAGTCATTCAATTTCCAAATTCTAAACCGTTGCTCAAATACCCCGAGTCACATTTTGAAAGTTTTAGAGCATATTCAGATTAGTTTAAGATTAGTTAAAGATTAGTTCAGGATTCAGAGAATTTTAAAGAAGTTGACTGAACTTTTCCTTCTATGTGTACATGTATGTTGGCATAAGTGTACATGACATAAACAACCAAACAATAAGTATGCTTGGGTTCTGGAATGGATTATAAAATCAAATTTTTGCATTAGAAAAATCTTTGGATTGACTTAATGATAATGCAAATCGATTGGATGTTTATAATACTATTGACTGTTTAAATTTGTAAATTCACCATTATTTAAAAAACTTACCTAAAACACGACTTATATAATTGTTGCCACAAAATACGCAAATTTAGGCGCAGAAATTCAAAACTATACCTGGAAAAAAGGGAAATCAGGAAAATTCTGGGAATTAAAATGTGAGAGGAGATCAGGGAATTTTAAACTAGTTGACTGGGCTTTTCCTTCTATGTATATGTTGGCATATGTGTACATGACATAAACAACCAAACAATGGAGTCTGGAATGGATTATAAAACCTAATTTTTGTATTAGAAAAATCTCTGGATTGACTTAGTCGATTGGATGTTCATAGTACTGTTGATTGTTTTAAGTTGTAAATTCACCATTATTTAAAAAAACTAACCTAAAAGACGATATGTATACAGTAATTGTTGCTATAAAATACGCAAATGTAGGCGCAAAAATTCAAAATCGAAGGTGCCAGCAGGTTACGCTAATGAAATTTTGACGGATTTTCGGTGCTGGTTGTCCGAAACGCAACACTGCTCGCATGCTGCAGTCCCGTTTTGTTTTCAGCTCAAAAAAAATAATGAATCAAGTAGTAAAAATGCCGTTTGACTCGTTTTCCTTTCCTGGTTTGCGTGCTGAAACATAAAACGTCTAGCCCAGTTTCAATCGAAAGTACATTCGACGAATGGTAGCTTTCAGGAAATGGCCAACGTAACATACGTATTTATCATATTAATGTTTTTTTTTTAATTGATCGCGTTTGGAATACGTTAACTGGACATTTAAATAATTATAGGTGGCGTGCACCTTATTGTTTACCGCACGAAATTAATTGCCAGCATGATTAACGATCAATGGCAAAAACTTTCACTTTCAATTCATTTTTGCTTCACGATTCAGCGATCGCCACCCATGTGTGTCAGGTTTCCTGGATTTTTTATTTCGTAAAAAAATCCACACCAGGTATTTCGTGTCAGATTGTAAGGAATTTGCATTTCGCCAAGATCGGGCGCATCAAGAGTGGCCAACTGTGTAATTTCTGCTACGCTTCTCTGACCGACAAATTGCAGTTTTGGGAAATTTACTTTCATAGTCCATTTTCATACATCGTAGATTACTTTCATCAATAGACTTAGTACTGAGTAGAGCTTACAATACGTGCTCTATGAAATACGATTGAGTTAAACCCATCATCGAGAACAAAGTAACCATTGTAAAACTCATGCAGATTTTGGGTGCACGCGGCTAATGGTAATCCTAGGAGAATATCCGAATTATAATAAGAGCAACAAAAGAGGTTTTGTTCCCTTTTGAAAATGTCGAAGTACTGCTATGCTGAATGCTGGACATTCAATGCGCAATTTGAAGGCTAACAATGCCATTGATTATGATTTTCTTGGCTCTCAATGGTTGGGAAAGGGTTACTTCTGCATATTCTGCCCCTGGCGCCAACGAGGAATACATGTATAGGGTGTCTACCGGTCGTGGAAGTCATGAAAGTCATGGAAAAGTCATGAAATGAGATTCAGGTCATGGAATCCCACATGGAAGGAAATGCATTTCGAATTGCAAAATGTATTGCAAATGTATTGGTCGTTTTTATCGCAACACGAAAAACATTTGGTAATGTAATCGAAAATGCATTTCACTAATCCATTTTACACTGCATTATAAAATATAATGACTTGTGTATTTCTTAATGTATTCTGCACTACATTATTTTTGTACTTTAAACTTTATTTCATTGCCAGTTCTCATTTATTTATTGACTGTTTTATGTTTTATTAATTCAGAATTGGAATTCTTTTAAACCTTGAAATTATGAAATGAATTAAGCGAGAATTAAGCTTTTGAAAGCTTTTGAAAATCCGCTAATGGAATTGCATGCCCATTCGGATGCATATCGTTGGTCTTATTTTTTGCACGCCATCAGACGTTGGA
>JAQGAF010002205.1:0-24187 GCA_034687865.1 Kryphioiulus occultus | reverse complement strand
TAATAAAAAAGATAATTAAAAATTGATTACAGGGTCGTTGGCGCCATCTATTGACAATATTGGGCAACTCGAATAAACAATCAATATTTAATTATCTTTTTTATTAATTAATCAAATGGTATTTATTCATTAAAGTTGGATTGTCGCCTCCAGTAGTAACCAGACTATCAAGCAAAAATCACGACGATTTATTCATTTTTCGCAGAGATGTCATGTATACAATTTTTAACATGGCAGGGGTGGGAAGGCAACTGTCCGTTATTAAGTGCTAAATGTCCACTATCACTTTAGGTTGATGATTTAGTTCCCATTACCTGCTGAAAAAAAAAAAAAGAAAAAATATCGTGTTTGTTGCCAACGACAGTAACGTCAACACAGGTAAGGCCATCTACCGGCCATATATGGTATCACGGTTTTTTCTTTTATCTTTTGCCAGGTAGCTGGAACTAATTCATCAACCAAAGGTGAATGTGGACCTTCAGTACTTATCTGGTGGTACTTATTAAGCGATGAAGAATAATCGTTTTTACGAAGCATTGTCATGTATTGTCATCAAACACAATGTTTATATGTTTGGAATTTCGACAATAGAATCCCAACCTCTATAATTTGGGCAGAGGTGGGTTACAACGACTGGCCACAATCGCCATGATCACTTAATTAAATACATGCAGATGCATATGCTGTATCTCACAACTGGTGAGTACATAGCCAACTTGCTCTATAATTCTCAACATTAATGGACAGAATATAACACTGGGAAATGACAAAATTTAACAATGGTGGTAAATATCTTTAGCATTTATAATAATTTTTAAAGCTAAAGCATGTAGAGAAGGCATGCTGTTGAGAATGGCATATTGATTTCCCTCATGGAACACTCAATTCAACCCACCTGAATATTCACAATTTGGGCCATGGAATCCAGTCCGCTTGCAGCCTCCGCAACGGCCGGATTGAGATATGAGGCAGGATTTGAAGCTGATGTCCGTCTTGCAGGAAAAGTTGGCCTGACCAAACAAGAAGTGGTTAGTGCGAGGATCCTCAACGACCATCACTACGTTTACATGCAGCCTTAAAGTCAACTTCAGCGGAAAATTATATTTAAAGTCGTATATGTAAATGTGTTTTTCTTACCGGGAGCATAATTTAGAAACTTGACTTGAGAATGGGCAAGGGGTTGGGAGGGTTTGATTGAAAGTAATTCAACTTCGTTTGAGTCATACTTGCCACGTGAACTCCATTTCTGGCTTAAAAGAAGCCTAGCACGTAACTTTTTTGTTTAGGTTTTTTGGGGAACTGTAAAACCCGATGCAGCGTATAGTGGGCAAAATTGGTATTGGCACAGTATGAAAAATGTCATTCTCAAGATAAATAAAATGAGTAAAATTGTTAACGTACCCGTATTAAAATGTTTATTATGCGCATTACATAGTTTATGTAACAACAACAAAAAACATTTGCATAATTAAGAACGACTTTAAAAAAAATAAAATAGACATTTTCTATGCAAACAAATGTAATGGCACTGTTTGGCAAATCCTCTTCCTTCCCAAATTGCCATACACTCTCTTTTATTTTATGGCGCAACACATTCACATATGTTCTGGTACTCCTGATATAATCACTTAAATGGAGATTTTCAATGCTACCATATCCCACACATTGCCAAACATCAGCATTGCTTCTGCCATAGATTTTAACATGGATGTGGTAGTGGTGTAGGTGTGGGACTGTATGAGATACACTAGCATTGAAAATGTTCATTTAAGTGATTATAGTAGGTCTACCAGAACATATGTGAATGTGTTGCGCCATAAAATAAAAGACAATGTATGGAAATGTCTCCTACATTGTGGATTTGCATTACAGTGTCATTACATTTTTTGCATAGAAAAAGTCTATTTGATTTGTTTAAAGTCGTTCTTAATTTTGCAAAGGTACGTTAACAATTTTACTCCTTTTATTTATCTTGTGAACGACATTTTTCATACTGTGACACTTATTTTGCTCATTTGACCACCCAATATTTGCTTATACAGCAAAACTCCTCTTGTGGGACACCTCGATAAGTGTGCCACCCCATCATGTGGAAGGTTTTCTTTGCAACGAACGTGCCAAAGAGCTTAGGGTTAACCCCTGTAAGTGTGCCACCCCGTCACTCGAAAGTGGAACAGTGTCTCATGTACTGCCAACGAGGAAAACCCTCTTTAGGGGGTCAATTTTTTGCCAAATTAGTAAACCAAAACCCAATGAAACAGGTTTATATCGTGCAGTGGCTCACATGTGGATTCGCCAAAGGGTGGGGGGCTGATTCTCTAACTGGGACACTTTCAGAAGCACCGTAGGTGTCCCATAGCGAGGTTTCACCATACCTTTTCAATGACGCTATTAATTCCTCACACAATCTCTGAAGCGCGTTTTAGGGAAGTTGACTTTACTTGTATTTCGGGATGTAAACATAGTGAATGCTCTTCCAGTAATTATTACCTTGAAACCGACTTTGTCCCAAATGGTGAACGAATTCTGTTTGGTTGTTTTGATGCTCTCATTGATGCAAAGGTTGGAGTCGTACAGGTGACACTTGGAGTCGCAGAGGCCTCCAAATGCAAAGGCTTTGCATAATGGTTTATAGGCGCAAAGGGCCTGGCACTGTTGCAACGACCTAACTGAATATGGGCGAGAAAAAGCAGTCCATAAACTGAACATGGAAGATGTTGTTAAATTTGAAATCTGCAGTGATGAAATCTGAACTATACAGTTGACCACCTCCCTTCTGTATGTTGTCCACAATTTAACTGATCGGACAGTCACCCCATCAAGCTCAATGGAAGGTGATCTCTATATGTTGACCACCTGCACCTCTGTATGTTGACCACTTGGACTATGACACGCAATGTAAATTTACTCTGGTTATGGTGACCCCCTTCAGTATAAAGGGGGCTTGGCAGTAAATTGGGGAAATTTTCTTTTATTATTTACATATTCGGTTATCGTTCAAAACACGTTTTTGAAACACATCACAATTTGTGAAAGTGTTTCACCATGGTCCATACGTATTTCGCTCTATTTTCTCACATTGCGCACAAATATGTATCTACCTGTACATGTAAAAACGAATCTCACGGATTTCTCGCGATTTTTGCCCACATTTTACATTTTTTAACTTTGTTTACCCATTACAATCAACATGATTTTCGTAGAAATTTTCTTCACAATTTACACATGTGTTGCACGCACTCCCATGTTCCACACGTTACGCACATTTCACTTTTCACGCGCGCTTTTCAACCCTTTCACAAATTGCAAATTTTTCACTCATTTCATAAAGTTCCCTTTTAAAACGCGTTTAACAAATTGCGATTTTCATAATTCTCACTGACACCATGAAGTAAAACATCACCATTTGCAGACATTACTGCAGATATACTAACAGTAAATTATCCTAAAATTGGGGTAATCGTCAGTAATGAGTTCTGTAATTTATGTAGTTCTGTGAGGGTACATGGAGAATCACTTAAGAGCTTAAGCAATACTCTTAAGTGATGTAACTGAAATTGGAACATAACATTTGGGGGATAAAGTTAAATGTTATCTCTTATGTATTTCAGACTTACGTTCTCGGGTGACGAAAGGTCGTATGTCCAAGACAGAATCCTTGTAAAGGGCGTCCGTAAGGAATTTGATGCTTTCGAACGTGACCACTGGACTTGGAGTCCAAAGGATGGCTAAAACAAGCGTAGTCACCAGGTGACCTTTCCACATTTCCATTGTGTTGACCTCTCGCTGCGCAAGGATTCAACTGACCTTATTACACCGAAGATTTGATTAATGTGCACCGTCAAACAGCCTGTCTATAAGTTACAGTAAGTAAGGTTAATTAATTAAATACGTTGGTTGATCTTTGTTGTTATGCCTTCTCCAGGACGCAACACCGATTCGGCACAAATTTAAATTAAGGCGAACTTAATATTAATTAAGCATCTTGTGCACCGGTGTCACTAAGGCCAACGATACATTATTAATGACCAATAGCTTATACACAATTCTGCGGCGAATGCACAAGTACAATGAGTTTTTGTTAAATGCCTCAGAAGGTGGCAAACCATACTAATACTCTCGCTATGCAAGATGGCCAACGTTTAGGAGCAATGCACTATGATTTCTGCCATTTTAGGAAATTTCTTCACGAAATTGTTTAGGGATGAAAATGTAACTTCTATACTTGCAGATGTTAGGTTTTATACGTTTCTGCCCACTTCTGTGCAATGTAACATTTATGAACCTACATGTAAACATGAAAACATGGCCCCTGCTAGACATGTGGAATTATGTTTGCTCTGGAGGCGGTAAACATCAAAGGTAAAAATGTTTCCACTCGATACAGGATGCCTGACTAGTTGGATAGTGTTGAAAGGAACACAAATACAGCAGGCAAATGAATTTGGTGACTCAAAATGGTCATTTAAACAGGGTGTCTACCGGTCATGGAACTCATGAAAGTCATGGAAAACTCATGAAATTTACATCAGTGTAATGCAAACGTCAATTCAGGGTGTCTACTGGTCATGGAAGACTTAAGGGTCATGGAAAAGTTATGGGAAAGTCATGTAAACGTCATCAGGGTGTCTAACGTTTATGGAACTCATGGAAGTCATGGAAAGCTCATGCTATTTACATCAGGATAATGGAAACGTCTATTCAGGGTGTCTACTGGTCATGGAAGTCTTAAGGGTCATGGAAAAGTCATGGGAAACTCATGGAAACGTCATCCGTATCTCTAGTGGTCGTGGAAGTCGTGGAAAAGTTATGGAATTAGTATCAGGATCATGACATTTTTGTCTTTTGATAGATTCACAAAATGAAAACTTGGGAATTTTTCATTTGTCCCACATTTCAGGAAAAAATTTCACCTTAGGCGTGTTTATAGCCAATAATCTGCTGTAAGGGTATCAGCAAAGGTTAAAAATCCACCACTCCGTGATAAACAAGTGAAACAGTACGTATGCACATAATCTATAGCAAATTGTCACTAACAGCAGCATTTGTGGTAAATTATACGCCTATTCAACCATGATTTCGGCCTATTTGTTTTCAATGTGCTGCTGGTAATGTGGATACTATGTTTGTGGAAACATGTTTCCAAAAACTCGTTCTTGAAATTTTTTTTTTGCTGATTCATGTTTCCCGAGAAACACGTTTTCGTAAAATGTTTCTAGGTGTTGTACTAGGATTTAGATAAAATTGGAATGAAGGGGTTGATTGAGATTAATTTGAAATTATGGATTGGCAATGTGAAGTTCTAATTTGATCGTTTCACTCTTTGGCAGGCTAATAGTGAAGACACCACAAAGCTGAAACGTGGTAATCGCGTTTTCCATTGCCGAGTGAGAAATACATAACTGAGGACATAACGAACTAGTTGCCACTACTTCAAACATTTATTGTCTCTAAACTATGCATCACAACGAGGTAAATCAGTAGAAGTTAAGAAATGGTAAATACTGTAGTTTGCGGTGCATTAATAGATATCACTGCAAACATGTTTACATTATTGCATATTAGAACTAACATTCGAAAAGAATTTTTTGAAAGCATAATCATTGCTACAACAAATACAGTTACCAATGAGGTTTCACTATCAGGTTTTGATAGAAAATGAGATATGGCTTTCTTCAGAATATTGTTGGGACTAGGGTTCAGAATGACTACAAGGAGACAGACCGTGGTTGGATGAGTTTGGAAACCATTTCTCAGTTAAGGAAATCTTTACTGAAAATCTGAAATCTTAAAATACTTGCTCGATTTTATTTTCATTTGCACCCTAGTTAGGGGTACCCCAACCCATTGCATCACGCTGTCAGGACTCGAGTTATTATTCCCTGGATAGAATCCATTGAGGCTGGTATTTCCACATGTCTTGGCATCAAACAACCATCCTCCACCAGAAGCAGAGGCACATTGCTGATCACTGTCTGAGTCAAATGTCCTAAACACGGTGCCATTCAGAGAATTGAGGTCGATTGGTACTCTTTTATGACCTGGGATGACACATGGTGTATGGTGAGATTCTGAGAAAGGCAGCTTAGTAACAGATCACAATTGCTTATCTCACCTTTTGGATTGGACACTATTCCTACTACCCTTGATGTGTAGATGTTTTTGTTGGTTCCACTTCCGGTTACAATCTTAAAGCCCGAGAAAATGACTGTCTGGCTGACATTGTTTGTTTCCACCATATCGATTCTCAAATAAACTTCTTCTTGTGACGTTAACAGGCTGATTTTGTCCAAACCTATGCCAACAAAAATCCATAGTCATATCGTACCAGATACCACTTTTTCAACATGTCAAAGTTGTCGAAAATCGAATATAAGACATATATGTATACGGCATATTATAGAAATATTTCTGATCGATAAGACTGTTATCATAGGTGACTAGTATGTCACATTTAAAAACGCTTATTTGACTAGTTTGTGGACTTTCATGTATTATCCCTTACAACAAATTGAAAGGTATTTTTAAAGTTGCATGTAGATTGGTTTTCATTTTTTTTTGGTATCAGAAACGTTTTTCAACAGGTATCAAATAAGATTGATAGGGTACAAAAAATACCTACATGTATCTTGGATACCTATTTGGAAACCTATGAAATACATAGGTTATAAAGGAAACCTTTCAACAACCAATAATGAAACCTTAAAGAAACCATCATAGGATTATTTTACAAGGTTGTATGTTTTGCATATCAATAATACACCATAAAATATGTTTATACCTACTGAATACTAAAAATTACTCAAATTATACTTAAACTATTTGTAAGGGATGCCATCGTATTCAAACCCCTCGCCCTTAAGGACAATCATTTAACAACGAATTGCCGACTTTTTTTTAAGCAAATACATTTGTTAGAAAATCAAAGATAAAAGGATAAACTTAGGAGAAAATTTAAAAATTAATAGTAATAACGAAGGGATTATTAAATGAAATATTTTCGTTTGCACTAATTGGACATTGAAGTATGTCTACTGTATTGTCCCAGCTGATGGATTCCCAAGATGATGGATTTCAGCCCACAATTCCATAAAAAAATATGCAGTAATTAAAGAATTGCCGTGGCTTAAAAATGCTCTGGAAACTTTACCTAAAATGATGGGTTTTTGTATGGTTGGTTAAAACAGCAGTAACTAAATTCAGGTTTTAAAAAAACGCAGTAGAAAGTCATTTTTGCAAATTTGAATCACGAGTGATGGGTTTTAATCAAATGTTTCATAAAAAAAATAAGGACTAATCATTTGGTCAACAAAATTTTCCCTTTAGTGTATTTGAACTTTCCCTAATACTTAACATCATTTGGGTAGAAGTTTTTATCAAATACCTGTATGTAATCAAACCAGAGTGCGCTGTCACCTACCTAGCCAGAAATCGCTGTCCAGATTGCCGAAACCTATCTTGTACTCCTCGAAGGTCCTATTGAAGTTGACTGTGGCATCTCCACTCCTCCTCTGTATGATCTGAAATCAACAAATCTTTTTAGCATGGTGTAAATGAAGATTGGACTTGCAAAGGGCCTCACTTACCGTCCATCCTCCGCCGAACGTCGACATGTCACACTGGACATTGAAATCCACCAAGGTCCTATTGGGCAGAAGACGGTACAGACCGTCTTCCAGAAGCTGGTAGCTATACCACTCAGAACAACTTTTGGCTGTGGAACAAATGAAAACAGTCATTTGATTTTGGACTTTTGGGAGAGGCTAGTCAGGATAGGGTAAGTACTTCTTACCAATAACTACTGTATAGTTTTAATTTGTTAATAACGGAGTTCGTTTTATCCTGTACATGTGTGCGGGGTGTTATCTGATCTTTCTGTACAAATTGATATGGGTGATATAATATGTCATGTTCTCATGATGAATGTGTTGTCACTTATGTCAACTCTTGCACCGCTAGGGGCGCTTACAGCTGTTGGAGGCCCGGTAAAAAACCTAATGAAAATGGCAGATAGAATCATGTGTATTAAAACATCCAGCTTTTTTTATTCGCAAAACATGTTCAAACTTGTGCTCAGCAACGTCAATGCTTGCCATGCACCTATCAAGCATTGAATGTTGGGTGTTTTTCAAGACGTCCGGCTTGACAAAAAAGCTGCATGTTTGAATACACATGAGTGTCTCTACCATTTCCATTAGGTTTTATAATTGTCTACCAACAACTGTAAACGCCTCTAGCGGGCAAAAAATGTTTGTCTTTGTGTCACCTATCACTCATATCAACTTGTACAGAAAGTTCAGAAACACCCTGTATATGACGTTCATCATCTTGGGGGGAGAGGAGGAGTTGAACGAATGGTAAAAGAAGGAGGCTGTCAATTAGATTGTGTCATAAGTTTTTCAACGTGTCGGTGAAAATCAATCATTTAGAACGTTTACATGCAGACTTTATTTCTGCAGTTGAACTTAATTCATCCAGTTTTGCGAAAAACTCCACCTAAAATCCATCATTTTTGAACTAGTTTTCATAAATTTTGCTTAGATGAAAATTTTAGAACCAAGTTATTAGTAGAAGCCATACATGTCTGTAGATGAAATGTCAGAAAAACTATAGTTAATCATTAGCGAAATTGTTGTTCAACATAAGTTAAATTATACGGAGGAGGAGGGGGTCATTAAACGTCAATAAACAAACGCACTGACCAATATATTCGCAGAAGTAACCACTTGGAATTTTAGATAGAATGTCGTTCCAACCCTTGGTCGTGAGCACAACAACGTTTTCTTTCGAGTAATTGGGCTGGCCATTGTCCCAGGGCAACTTGAACCTTACAGGGGTTCCGTTGTGGTAAGTCCCATTGTAAAGGACATCTTTCGAAGAGAGAATACCTGCAATCAATAAACATGAGAGTTAATGCACAATAGAGTAAGGTCAATATACCCGGTACCGGTATATAAGTATAGAAATGAAGAAAACAGTGTTTTTCAACTCACCCACATAGGGGCTATCTTGCCATTTCTTTAGCCTCAAGAAATCGACCAGCATATTGTGTGTATTGAGATCTCGGACTTTGGCCAACGTTCCATTTTCCATTTCACAAGCCGTCTTGGCATTGGAGAAATTCGCCTTCTGAGTATGAAGGTTGTAGCATGTTCCATCAGTAGAATTGACTTGCACAGTGTATGTGGTGCAGTTCTCGGCTTGGAAAGAAAGATAAAATCATGTTTAAACATGTCAAAAACTGTACCATTCCGAACAAAGCAACTGATCGGAAGCAAATTAATGAGTACAACACCCGTGTACTGTAATGTAACCGTATAGTCTGACAAGATGAAATACACATTATCATTAGAACATCATTAGAAACTTTAGAATCGAAAATTTCTGGAAATTTTTGTCGCCATTTTGAACGTAGATGACGAGAAGCTCGGAATCAACCGTGTGAAAGTGTCCTTTGTGAAAATAATTCCATATCCACCAATTAGGGGCTACCTTCATATTTTCTCCCCTAAAATATTATCCAAATGGCGTCCGAAAAGAGACCGCAAGCATTACGTGTTGGTGAAGTAATAAGTTTTGACTTACGAACGATGAAAATGGTCTTTGGTCATCACGATGTCGTCACGGAAGTCAATTTACATTGTGTTTTCAAATTTTTTACCATTCATAAAACACAATAAATAAGTCAGATTTAAATAAAAATGGGATTCCTTGATGTACATGTACATATAGCTGTCCCCGCAGCAGGCAATCCCTGCCAGCGTTTGAGCTGTTAGGAGAAGCTATGGTGTAGCAGGCTAGCATCAGGGGCTGTTCTGTATCCCAGCGGAACAGCACACCTCGATGCCTTGCTAAAAAGATCAACTTCTGGTTTAAATTTTCCACAAAATTTCCAGAAATGTTGTATTTGGTTAGTCCTAATGATATGTGTAGTAATCGTGGTTATAAGTATGATGTCCAAGCTTGTTTTTGCTAGTTAAATTGGCATCCAACGAGTGTGGTGGTGGAACATACCGGGTGAACAAAGACTTTATTACCCAAAAAACATTTACACCGTTGTAGATATGACAATTCTGTGTGTGCACATGTATAGGAAATCATGCAGGGGTGCTATCCAATGGCGAAAAACCATTTGACCTTCGACCATGTTTTTAATGTCCGTCAGACAGGAAGTACTTGATTGAAGCTAAATAGACACATGGTCCCATTTGAATGTTGTAGAGCATGTCGATATTAGTGTAAATCCATTGCTTCCCCACATTAATTGATCAATGAAACAAAAAGCCATGCGCGGTATTTACCAAACACTTGCACATTAACTTTTGTAAATTGTAATGTGATACTACCGGTAGTAGATGCAAGGGAATGCAATGGCTACCCCATGTAATACCGGGAGGGTACCAGTATACCTTTATGTATTCATATTGACCAACATTTGTTTATGAATAATTAGCATAAAATGTGCAGTGAACAGCATAACCATGTTATGGTACAGGAAATAAAACTAATTATCACTACTTGCACTTTTCATTTGAGCAATTAGTGTGAGGAAGCAACAGATTTACACGAATATCAGCATGCTATGCGTGGAGAACATTGGGACCATATGTGTTCCTTGCTTCTATCAAGTACTTCCTGTCTGAAAGGCCTTGAAAACATGGTGAAAGGTCAAATAGTTTTGCACCATTGGATAGCACCCCTGACTTATTATACATGTGCACACACAAAATTGTCATATCTGCAACAGTGTAAATGTTATTTGTGGGGATAAAGACTATGTTTTCCCAGTATAAGTTGGGCAAGCTGACCTAAATGCTAAAGTCAACCTACCTGCAACTTCACAAAAGAAAGTACGAAGGACATAGTCCATATCGTCATTGTAGTTGAAGTCCATGTCCTTGTCCATGACGACACTGTGCTGCACCGATTCGCTGGGCTGCTCCAGGGCCCAGTTGTCGTAGATGCCTTCAGTGGTCAACAGCTGACCGTCCTTCCGTATCCACCCATTGCCGGACTTCTCCACGCCTATGTAGATGCCTTCACCCAGTCCTAGCTTTAGGGCCCAAGACATAAGCATACTGTTGCTGTACTGGTTATGCACCAGGCCAAAGCGTCCTCCATCATTGGCCTTGCAATTGGCTGTCACTGACTCAAAGTTCACTTTGGTGTTCGACACGAAGGAGCAAGAGCCATTGTGAAACTCGTACTTGATGGGACATCCTCGTGCTGCAGGTGGACATTTTAAATCAATTTAAAAAACAGTATCGAACCTGCACTAAAATATTGCTCATTCCTTATATGATTGTGTAATTTTATGTATTTTTTATAAATTGTATATTTATTGATCCTGAGGAATAACTTCTCCCACAGGTCTGTTCCTGCATGGCCCACCCCTGGGTTTGGGCCGATGCTGTCAATGTTATACAGGGTGTTTTTGAACTCATGGTACAAACCCCATTTGTTGTTAGAGTGAACTGAAAGACACAGGTTTCATCGATGAACCTAGGGTCCAACGTTGACCATTCATAAGTTACAAGGACAAATGTGTGAAGATATTTGTGCCGGAGACGCCTGTGGAGTCTCATGAGGATCTTGTGACCAGAATTGCAGTTGCGGCTGGCAATGTGAATGACATACCAGGCATCTTTGAAAGGGTGCAAGTTGAAAGTTGTCAAAAATTGTGTTACTCTAACGAATGCACCATAGGTGTTTCCACATAGAGGCTTCACCGTAACTACAGTGTTTTATAAAGACAGTCTCTTTACTTTTGTGCCATACCTTGTATTCATGGTGGTAAATAGCTTTAGCATGCAGTTAAAATAAATGTTAAAGCAAAGGTGTGTTCAGAAGTTTCCTGCAGGGTGTTGGGAACTTCATATTGATTGTTTCAACCAACCAGAATATTCGCAGTTGGGGCCGTGGAATCCTGTCTTCTTGCAGGCTCCGCATCTACCGGACTGAGTTCTGAGGCAGGTCTTGAGGTTGCTGTCCGTATAGCAGGAAAAGTTGGCCTGCCAAACAGGAAGTGGTTAGTAATAGGGTCCGTGCCTATGCTTGTTGATCTGATGGTTCTTACCTTAAAATCCACTTTGTCCCAAATGGTGAATGATTTCTGTTTGCTTGTTTTGATGTTCGCATTGATACAAAGGTTGGAGTCATACAGCCGACACTGGGAGATGCACAGGCCCCCAAATGCGAAGGCTCGACATGAGGACCTATAGGCGCAAAGGGCCTGGCACTGTTGCAATGACCCAACTGCATATGGGCGAGAAAAAGCAATACTTAAATTCAATGATGGAAGATCTTAAATTTAAAACCAGCAGTGGGGAAAATAAATTTGTGGTAAAATCTGAGATCCACATTCCGGCCTTAAATTCTAAAAAATATTTTCCGTTGTTTTGGAACAATGTACGTTTACATGATCATGTATTCAAATCCCCTAGGATCCCTTGGGAGATTGATGGAACCATCATATACAGCATAACTTGTGGTGGAACCAAGGTGCTAGAAGCTTGTGAAGTTAGATTACATGTTGGTTGAAATGCCAGCGATCGAAGGCGTATGAGTCCCACTAAACTCCTTGAAGTCCTGCTGAATTCCTTGAAACCTTGAAGATCCTCTGAAGTCAGGGTTAAAGTTTGTAAAGTCACTGGGGGCGAGTCCAGCCTTGTTCTCTGGGTGTGCGCTTCAAGGATTTACCCAGACTTCAATGACTTCAGTCTGACTTCAAACACATCAAAGACTGCAGTACGTGGAACTTTCAGGCAGGACTTCATTGAAACTTTGAGGAGTTCAGGTCGACTCCTAGGACTTCAGTGGGGCATCCATGAGTTTAGTGGAACTTCCAAGACTCCCACGAACTTCCAAGACTTCATTGAGACTTTCTGGATTCGATTGGACTTCGACGAGTTCAGTGCGACTTCCAGCTATCAAGTGGGACATCCAGGACTTTAATTGAACTTCCATGAGTTGAGTGAAAATAATAGTTTATTGTGACTTTCAGGACTTCAATGGGACGTTCAAGACTTAGTGAGACTTTCTGGATTTCATTGGACTTTGAGGAGTTCAGTGCGACTTCCAGGATTTCAGTGAGACTTTTAGGACATCACCCTTCAGGGACCTTCAGGAGTTCAGTGGAGCTTCCGAGAGTTCAGAGGGAGTTCCAGGACTTGAATGGGACTTCCAATACACTTCAGTGGGACTTTCAGGATTGCAATAGGACTTCCAATACTTCAGTGAGAATTTCTGGATTTCATTGTCAGCGAAGTATAGATTATCTGTAGCTTCCTCAACTTCCCTCAGCTAAAGTCAGCAAGTCCCAATGTAGTCATTGAAGTCAGAAGTCAGGCTGAAGTCCTTGAAGCACGCCTATATGGTGATAAGCAGTTGGAGTCGAATTGAGAAGAGAATTGGAAGAGAATTTAGAAAGGTTAGTGGAACGAACTTCCAAGATTCGTTGACATGCTACATGACGTTTTTTTGCGCAATGTGCAATAATGTTCACTCTTGATATCACTATATGTACTGGCCATGTCCATAATCGATTTTGTTGTCATGCTAGTGATGGGATTGACAACACTCGCACCAGTCCTTGTTCAATCATTGTAGATTTGACCTCCCGCCAACCGGAAACTCATAATTCCAATGTGCAAGCAGGTCAATTAAGCGCTCGTTTTGCCAATATCCTGTTGAGGGTGTCAGGAAAACTGAAATAATAATCTGACAGATAGATGGCAATAATCGTTTTGTGCTATCAGCACAATCCAACTTTTAATAATATCTTGTTGCACACCGCATTTTACACGATTTTACACGGCAATCAGTTGCCAGAACGCATCTTAGGTGGCGCTGAGATCTTATGCACAGTTAGAGGTCGTGTATAAACGACGTCCAGGTTGGAGTGGGTTTTGGAAACGGCCTATTTCATTTTTTAAATAAAATAGATGGCAAACCGAACTGAAATTGGCATATACTTTTAGGCCCAGTTGCACCATTGTAGGTTAAATGAAAGGTTTGATGTCCCGGGGTTACCTATACAGGGTGTTCTGTTTAGTCATTACCCAAAGAATAACAATTATATCTTTAATACGGTAAGAGATACAATAGGGTGTGCCAATCCAAAAAAATAAAAATAATTGAAATTGACTAATTGATGTGCGCGTGTGCTACCAAAACCTGAAAAACCTCTGTATCTGCCGCCCTGTGTATCTTTACTTCTATAATTTGCAAAGTCCTAGAGCGCATCATTTATACTAACGTTATTGACCACTTAAATAGCCAGGCATTGCTCACGGTACGGAAACTCCATCAGGCATGTCGTGTTTAAAGAAAGTGTGCTCTTCTTTCAGAAAGTTTGCTATGTTTTCCCGATTCGACCGGATGCGCGCTGACTCCCCCAACCGGCGATAAAAGGGAAAATGAAACGAATGCGCACCGAATTGAATGATGCTATATCACAGGCAAATACGAGCAAATGCAAGGAATAACCGATTTTGAACATATTATTAATAACGGTAATTGTTAAATGAATCTCGCTTTACGAACCTATTATAATTAAAATATACATAAATTTAAATCAAGATTAACGAAAAATTGATTATCTTGGGTTCAAAACGTCTGTTTACCGCATAATGTTAATTTTTTTTCAAAATAAAACGTACGCCTGTCATTGACGATTATCGCCCTTCCATGACACCAAAACACAACAATTCAATAATGCAGAATTCAGTTATAGCAAAATATATTTAATTGCACAAGACACTATAATTGAGAAATCGTGAGAAAGAATATTCCATTAAATAATTATTAAATAAGATTAAATAAGTTCTAAGAAACGAGCAGATAACATACTCAAAACGGAAAAATTATTGAAAAATTATTCAAAAACACTGCTGTTTGATAGGAATCGCAACTGAGATTTCCTGCAATTAAAAGAGGAGTTACAACAACATCAATTACAAATTTTAGGATAATCAACAACTGAAGGATTTTAGGAAAAAGATACTAGAGGGTGTCAATCCTAAAAAAATATTGTAATTGAAATTGACTATTTGGTGTGCGTATATGCATATGGCAACCAAAACACCTAAACCGGTTTTGGTTGTCATTTGCGGATGCGCACACCAATTAGTCAATTTCATTTGAAATTTTTTTAGGATTGACACCCCCGTTTATTAACATACATGTACATGTAGATAGATAGATGGACAGAAGGATTGCAATGTGATTGCACAATCATATTCTGGCTATGCAGGCCAATGTTAAAAATGTTACCATGTTTAAAGGTTGTTGTCATTAATTTTATACTATTAAACGAGCTAATCTTGTGTGGGTTTGTTCATGTACAATGTACATGTATTTTCTATCTCGATAATGGGCTTCAGGAATTTTCTGAAATGAGGTAACTATACTGTTTTCAGGTGTGAAAAATCTATTTAGCTAGGTCTCGACTTCGAGAAAACTCATCTAAAGGATGAATTATTCGAAATAAAGATGTTAAAAAATGCATTCAAAATGTGCACGTGCCAGAACATGCGCGTGTCCGATTTTCCGAATTTGCACGCGCTCGAATTGAAATTATGTTGCGTTCTGTCACTTAAATATTAAAACAGGAAAGGGCCATGGATTCGGGGATGTGGTGATATTAATAATTGTATCGTAATTTTCATAATGTTAGTTCGGGAGTCTGGGATCCACTCTAATTTATTCAGTGTAGATTGGAACTCAGAAAGTCATGGAAAACTCATGAAATGCAAATCAGGTTCAACCTAATTTTGCCTTTTTGTGTCAATCAATTCTGCAAAACATGTCGTTGACGGCGTTTTTGACGAATGATCATACATGTATCAACCCTGTGGCAGAGGATGTTTCTGACAATCATTATTTAGTGAACGACTCCATATTCTGTATACTAATAGGAATTGACAAATTTTTTGAAGCCATGAAAAAGTCATTGAAATGTCATGGCATTTGCTATAACAAATCTAGTTGACTCCCTGTAACTCGAAGATGTCCTTATTAATGAATTGCAAAAAATAGGCTTTCCATTAACTACTTTTTCATGCCGTCAACATCCCCCACCCCACCCTTAACGAGAAAAGCTTGGCCCCCTGGTAGTTATTTTTATTTTAAATTGGCGCAATATCGAAATCGCTGATGTCAACAGAGCTGTTTTCAAAAACATTAACTGGGTTTAAAATTCATCTTTTTTTCAGTTTTGCAAAAAATTTAGCTAAGGACCTTTTTATTCCAGCATATTATTCATTTTATTGTGACTTATGGGTGAAAATAGCGAGCAAAGCTTGGCCTCCTGGAACTAGCAAACTTTAATTCACACATTTCTATAAATAGTGAAACAATTCCAGTTTTTAATTATAATTCAATTAATTTCCCTTGCTTCCCACTTTTTCGACGTCCTCCTCTGTCTGCAACATGGTTGAGTACAGTTTGATGCAGTAAGCAACTAATGAAACCATTTTCCTGGTTGCATTTCCTGTGCAGTTTGGCGACTCCAATTACATGTACGTCATAGGCACAAGTTATACAACAGATGCATTTGCATTCACAACTCGAAATCGATGAATTTCTGTCACTGTAAATGTCCTACAACTCAATTAATATCTAATAACTATATAAACCACATTTTATAAGTTAACTTTTTGCTCCTTTAAAAGTATAAATTTAATGATAACCTTTAAACATGGTAGCATGTTTAACATTGGCCTGCATTGCAGGAATATGATTGTGCAATCACATTGCAATCCTTCTGGCCATCTATCTACATGTATCTATGTTATTAAACGGGTGTGTCAATCCTAAAAAATATTGTGAATGAAATGGACTAATTGGTGTGCGCATCCGCAAATGACTACCAAAACCGGTTTAGGTGTTTTGGTTTGCCATATGCATATACGCACATCAATTAGTCAATTTCAATTACAATATTTTTTTTAGGATTGACACCCTCTAGTATCTTTTTCCTAAAATCCTTCAGTTGTTGATTATCCTAAAATTTGTAATTGATGTTGTTGTAACTCCTCTTTTATTTGCAGGAAATCTCAGTTGCGATTCCTATCAAACAGCAGTGTTTTTGAATAATTTTTCCGTTTTGAGTGTGTTATTGGCTCGTTTCTTAGAACTTATTTAATCTTATTTAATAATTATTTAATGGAATATTCTTTCTCACTATTTCTCAATTATGGTGTCTTGTGCAATTAAATATATTTTGCTTTAACTCAATTATGCATTATTGAATTATTGTGTTTTGGTGTCATTTGTCAATTGTAAACTACATACATGTACATGTATTTGTTGGTTATTGTTGGTGGTTAACCATTGTTGGTATTTGAGTTGAAGGTACTGAAATCGAACGCAAAAAATTAGCGAGAATATCATTAGACGAAATTTCTTGCCTTATTAATATTCCGAAGAAGCTTTGAATAGCAAATTGATTTAGACCTTCCTGAAAAGCTGCTAACACCAAAAGTAAATTTAGGAATAAATAAATGAATAACTCGCAGAGGGACGTTTTTAGCTTTTTCAGGTCTCATGAAAACTCAAATTTATAAATTTTGCAGATACTTATTCAGAACCTCATTGTAGCCATAATTTTTGCGAAAATGATCGAAGTGAGAAAAGCCTGTAATTTTCAATGTACTATGCACGGTTTGTATGCATAAATGCATAAATGAACACCAAAGGCGCGGACACGAAATTAAACATGCGTATTGTCATTTGTATTGGCATTCATATATTATTCAAATTAGTATCCATGCAACTTTAATTTTAAACAACGAAAATCGGCAATACGTTCAATTCTATGGGAAATAAATATATATTTGCATGTAGTTAATTAAATTTGTATCGTTAATGAAGAACTTATATTGGGGAAATTAATAAGTTTATCGTTAATGAGTGAATGGCGAGAATCGGTTTGCATAAATTCGGGGTCGAATGAATTTTAATTGTCCCTAATCAATATAATTTAAAAAATTGGGAAAGTATAATTGATGGATTCCTCGATCGGTAACGAATGGTGATAATCTGCAGTGACACCCCTACGATATGCTTAAAATAAATAAAAGTTCGCAGAGCAAAAAGGTTTTGATTAATTTGGAATTTCATTCAATATATTTTCTAATTATGAACGGTTCATGACGTCACGTTAATTTGATACTACGCGTTGGAAAAAAATAACAACTTATGCGAAAGCGAATTTTCATTTTTAGAATAGTCTATGACGACAAATAGTGCCGAAAATTTAATCAAACATTAAAATGAATTTCTACATTCGAAGTCGAAATATGCCCATGACGACAGAAATTGGTTAAAATAGTGTAAATTTCAGAGCTGTGCTTTTTCCCAGAAAGTACATGTACATGTATTTGGTTCGGTTTGATTTTTTGTACCTGTCGTGATTTGAAATTTGCTTATTTTTGTGAGCATTACAATATTACGTCATTCAGACTCGTGTATATCAGCATTTCTCTTCATTTAGTCATTTCACCAGTCATTTTGATTATGCATATATTGTTCATTAGAAATCATTAGAAATGGTGCACCAGATTTTATTCTCGCTTCCCCCACTACACATACAGTTACACTTACAGTTATTCGTTAGAGAAAAATAAACTATTCACCTTAGATATCTTTATTTATGATATTCGCCAATGATCGTTAATATTTTTTCCACGATCGCTAATAATCAATGGCAATATTGCGCGATAAATATCAAACGCCAAAAGCCTTTGCCTAAGCCATCCACTAGGTGGCGGCACAGCTCTGCCATCATTCTTCCTTGGCCGTCACACTCCTCGATCGGGCTTCCGTACTACGGGATAGTAATTGCCATGACTACTGCAGTCTACGATATAATCGCAGTTCGTATCGTGCCAAATCATATTCCTTTAGGTGAGAATATTTTTAAGTAATGAGGCGTTTGGTGAAAAGAATTCATAAGAGTAGTACAATTTAGGAAATGACGGATTCTCAGGGGATGCATTTCAATGGAAGGCTGCTAATCGTGTAGGCCTACTGATTGTTGCATCGTACTGTAGTTGGAGAAGTAGAAATGCAGTAGATGATTTGGAGTAATTACATGTGACATGTCTAGGCTGTGAATTACCACGTTGTTGACAAGCTTGTATTCGTCAACGTATATTTTCTTTTGGCATTGTTATTCTATGTTCTGCTTTTGTCTTTGACTTGTTGCAGCCTCACCAGCTATAGTGGCAGAGTAGTGAATAACATAACATTTGTCAAAAAGAATGGAAGCAAATTGAAAAAAAATGTCAGTGGAGGAAGATGACCGATCCAGTGATTGCTTGGTAACATCTACACCATGCCAGGATTCACAGGATGGCGCCACAACTTTCTTGCATCAATCGAAACCTGGAGATATCTCGCTGTTTAGCTTTCCTTCATTTGAAACATTCAGTAATCCATTGTTCAGCGTTGTGTACGATGCCCCTTCAATATCCCCAACCGAATTTGCTGATATCAAGTCCGATTCTGCAGATCCGAGGGCTCCTTCTCCATCAGTACAGTCAGTTTCGAGCGTTGCTTCCACGCAGCGACTGGAATGGGATTCTGGTGCCGATATTGGATATGGAGGATTGAAGTCAATGTTTGGTTTGAGCACCTTGGAAAGAATGGCCATCGGAAGCTGCTGCTCGGCCTTGAAGGAAATTGAACCCAAACGCGAGTGTATGCGGATCAAAAGTGATTCGAAAGACCTCATTCAAAGAAGTCCTGGCGACTCTGAAATAGGCAGAATTGAAGTTAAGGACTTGGAGTCTGAAATGTCCAACTTAAGGATGCATATGTCTAAGTTGGACGCATTGGATGAGGCAGGAGACCAAATTAAGGCATACCAGAGACATCTAACGTTGAAGGAATTTGAAGAGGATTCTATGTTGCCACCAAAAAGCATGTCCAGGAGCACCGAATCTGAAAGATTTGACAGGAAATCTGATATCAACACCCGAATAACGGCGTTAAAAATTGCGGAGAAGCGCTCGAGTTCAATGAATGATCTCTCTGAACCAGATGGCAAGAAGAATTACTACTCAAACAAGTTCAAGCGAATTCACAGCTATTCGACCATTGATGTGTCACCCGTGAAACAGCCAGCGAACACTCCGAGATCCATTTCGTCATCTTGCAGTGCAGTGTCTTTGAACAGCAGTAACACGGTGATAGCACCTTTGTGTAGCAATTGCTGTAATGGTGTTAAGAAAAAAAGCTCATTGCAGTCTTCCAATGCCAGTGAGGTGGTGATGCCAGAAATGTCAAGCAGTGATAATGCCCAACAATGTCGGGACAATAATGACCACACCAGCGTGTCGGAGATAGATACAAAGTCGAGCTCCAAAAAATCTGTGAGTTGCAACACCAAAGTCGCGCAGTTTGTAACACATTTTGTGGACAAGTTGTGTTCTAATTCAGGAGATGCAATGAAGCAGCGTTTGCTTCGAAAAATACTAGACGATTTGGATGTCCAGATGCAAATACAGAAAGAGGAAGATAAATTGCTTGATCATCAGCATGATGAATATAGTGACATTGAGCTTCAATATAAATCGTCTTCCCAACAAATGCAATTCGGCAGAGATTTAGATGATGCTTCACCTTTTGTTGAGCAGAAACCATGCAAGTAAGTCACATTTCATGCGTTATTTTTTTCTTCTTGACTGCTTAATTTTCCTACCAGTTTTCATTATACCATGTTAATAGCTACAGCCATACGAAATTGTTGCCAATATCATTGAATGTACAAATTATGTTTATCAAATAAACAAGAAATTGTGTATTTAAAAATAATTGCACGATGTTTTCATTAACGAAATCCTAGCTCTTACATCCAAAACAGATATTTTCGTCGATCGTTACCAAAAATTGAACCTGGCATTTTTTTCTCTTTAAAGCTCTCCAGATTGCAATGTTGATGATGTGGGGAATTATGACCTTGCATTTCATGGTCAACCATGCTCCATTACAGGTAATTTGATGAATAAACATTTCTCACTTTAAATTTCGTAATGTTGAATTTTTTGCTTCATTCAGTTTTACAGTTTTTGGGTACTCTCTATTCTGTAAAATGTCAAACATACAAAATACATATACAGAAAATATTCTTTGTTACGCATAAGATTTAAGCGTCTCAAATTAGTCTGAGCAAAATTCTTGACTTGATGATGATAATGCTCATTTGTTTCAAATGTTATTGAGTGTGTCGATTATATGAATGTGACTGCAGCAGAAAGCCTCTTTCCTTAAAAAAATTACACCAAAAAATGCTTATTTGGTAGTGACTAATGCTTATGTTTCAGATAGTACAAATGCAGACGTTTCTGTACCAGCAACAGAATACCCATATTTAAGCTCATCTGAAAGGGATTCTACTTCACACTGGATTGAAATGCAGCAGCTCAAGGATGTTGAGTCTTACGCTAGTAGGTCATCAGTAGACTCATCTGAAAGACTGAACGAGGACTTCGTTTACCCTCAACAGAGTTTTGTACGCACAAAGAACCAAGGTGTAGTCATGGATAGGAGGACTTTGCCAAGCACTTGGTGTATGTTTAATGACCTGAAGCACATGATAACAGCACAGCAGGAAAGCCTAGAATTAGTCAAGGAGTCAGTCAGGCAGCAGCGGCGACGTAACATGCAAAGACTTCAAAAGGACATGCTTTGGTTGAAGCATGTAGAAGGCATGCTGCACGCTGAACAAGTAAAGAGGGTTAATGCTGATTCAGCAAAGTACGGATTTCAAGATGTTCAAGTGCAATGTGCATTAGACGAAGCCAGTAGCAATCTGGAAAGTTTTCTGACTAAGGACAGTGGACCAGCTTCTAGATGCCCGAGCATCTTTGTATGCTTGCCTTCAACACTGACATCTAGCACACCAAATGCTGCCAACAACCCTGTGAAGCATTTGCGATCTGCCGGGACTCAAACCTTGCTCACACAAGATGAACCCTTCATCTCCAAGAAGGAACAGTTGGATACAAATTCTTTGGACAAACCAATTATTAGCATCCCACAGACTGTGAGAAGAATGTCTGCTGGATGTCAGGATGGCAAGCGAACTACTTCAACAGAATTTTTAAATAAAGTTTTGGAGCAAAAACAGCCTAGGCCAGTTGCATGGTTCTTGCCTTTGAATGACAGTCGGCTCGGGATGTCACTTGAAGGCGAGAAAGTACTAAGAGCCAAATTGAAGCACATTGGTGGGTTTCGTTGCAAGGCTTCAATGTGCGAAAGAAGAAACTCTCAGCACATTTTGCAAGTAAGTATGACGTATGCATGTGGACAAGATACTGTGAATAACTTAAAATTGAGTTAAACCTTTTGACAGAAAATTCTATTCTGCTTGGCCAAAAAATAATCACATTTTTAATTTATGCAAATACTTAGGTGCCAATCTTTGAGCCAATTTTTTTTGACCAAGAGTGGTATTCTAATGTTTATGACCATGGGCGAGCATAAACAAGGGTTACCTTGCAGACTTATTTGCCTCTGGATAATGGCTAGCTTAGCAGTCTTTTATTTCTATGCTGTTGGCAGTTAGGTGAGAATGTTAAGTTGTTTGAATTATTTTTTTACAGGAAGCTTTACAGCAGTTGACGCCTGACAAGAACCCAACGAATGTAAAGCTGAAAAAGGCTCATGGAAAAACAGGAATTGTGAATTCAAATTTACCAACAAATAACAATGTCGGCCTCGAAGAAATTCAGGGTGGCTATCGCAAGTACACTGTACCAGTTTCCTTCAGCTGTATGTTTCGCAAAAATTAATCATGCAACCAGAATGTATTTTTTTTTCTTGTGTTAATAAGTTTTTTCCCTAGCTCAACACCACAACCCCAAATATCGACGTCTTTCACACAACGCTATGCAGGAACAAACTGAGAAGTGAGTATTTGGTCAAAGTAAAGAAGTGTTGCTAATTGGTGGCAATCCTAAATTTTCTAATAAATGTTGCTTGTAGGGTGTATAGCATTCTTCCTGAGGTAACTGCCAAAAATGAACAGAAGCATAGAAGGAATGTTTACAAAACCAATAGGCTGATGGCACAAATATTCCAAAAGGTACGAACTATTTATCATTTTTGTTTTCTTCTCCGATTCTGGCTTGGAAATAGGAAGGAGTAGTTATGATATTATTATATCACAAAGCAAGTTTTAAATAACCTCTTGAAATTATTTGATTTTTGCATTTTCGCTTTCAGAGTCTGCAACAGAAAGTTCTGGCTGGTCGCTCATCTTTTATAACTACTGAGAAGTGTCAGTGTTGATTTCAGCTTATGTATCCATAGAATGCATATCCTTTAAGGGTGATCATTGCCTGGGTATTTTCACTTCCAACTCTCCCTCTCCTCACCACCACATGGCATCATTGATACTGACTGTGGAGTAATAAATTAGAATCGAATTGAACTATAGTCATTCAACTTTTCCTTGTTGGTATTTTTGTTATCAAACGTGTTCTGTGGCTGGTCCACCTTTTGCAACGTCACGTTTCTCAAGTTGACTTTCAGTGTCTGTAAATAAAGCCGAATTCCAAGCTTGATGAATGGTATGATCATAGTTTCAAGTCTATATACACAGGAATGGCATCTAGTGACAGGTATTAGACGAACAAATTTTAATTTCAATTTGTTCAAGTCTACATTTTAATTATTTTTTTTTTTGGATAAGTTAAGTTGAACTCAACTTTAGCACCCCTTGCAGGGTAAAAAATATAAAAAATCATGTCTTATACTGTTTGAAAAAATCCTAAAATAGTTCAAAAATGCCCTAAATTTCAAAACTTGGAATTTGTTTGCCATCCTGCGTAGAATTGTTTTTCAGATTTTAGCAAAATAGAACAACAAGATCACGAATGATAAATTCATTTCTACGTCACTTCTGATATGTTCACTTCTACAGACACATTTCTGATTAGAAACTCCTGTTTTTCTACAAATAATAATGAATTGGGGAACATGTGGTTGGCATTTAAAAAATGAAACTACCAAATCAGAAAATTACGTGAAACTTCATTTGAAGTACTGAGGACACGATTAAATTTTAGGAAAAGAAACTATAAAAGAGTATTTGTGAAAGTCTAAAATGTTTGTTTGCGATTCGATTATGAAATTTTATAATTGAAATTTTGAATGCTGGGAATTTGGCGCCTCTTAT
>JAQGAF010002204.1:0-24195 GCA_034687865.1 Kryphioiulus occultus | reverse complement strand
TAAACTCTCATCCGAAAGAGCCGCCACACAGGGAAAATCGCCTGCCCAAAATTTTCCCACCGACCTCGGCCGGATGCGAACCCGCTATTCTTGGGTCGAGTGGCCAGTGCGCTACCACTCGACCACCGGCGCCGGCATCTGAATCATCTGATCGCCACTTTTGGTTACCGCGCTCATCTAAAGCGGGTGAAATGTCTCCGCCTGACTGATTTGGAAACCATTTTTCAGAAACTTCAAAAATAATAGGAGCGTTATACAAATTACAGTCCATTCCATGATGATGATCATCAAGATTAGGTCATAAGCTTACCTCTATACGCAATGGTCATACCTTGAGTAAATTTGGGCGGATTCGCTAGTCGGCTATCGATAACTCGCAAACTTATTCTTTCACTGTTAAAACAAATTTACCGAAGATTACTTGATTTACTTCACAGAAATAAGTTAATTCTAAACTTTGAAATAGAAATGGCGGTGGTGCGTTCGAAAGCTTTTAAAAACAACTGCGCATGAGCAATAAAATATCGAACTGCAAAAAAAGAGCGCCTTACAGCGCTTTAGACAATAACCGTTTGTTCGTGAAATTTCGTAAGGGACATTCATAAATTATCGGCCGAATGGCGCGCGCTACACAGTTCAATTTATTTTCTTTAAAACGCTAAGAAATAGTTGTAAAATTTAAGGGTCCAATAATCCAAACCAGAAATTTAAATTGCTGACATTGGCTAACTTTTATTGTTTGACAAGATGAAATATTGAAATTGTACTCATGATCTCGTTTCTCACCTAGCACATGTACTAAAGAGAGTGTCTCTATTTCAACCCTCACTTTTTGTTTGGATACATATACAGTGGATAAAACAAGTATTGGCAATTGGTGTTTTTTCACAAAAAGTGTCACAAAAACAATTTAAAATATAAACAAACAAATGTAATTTAAATAGCAGCACGTAAATAAACTAATCATGACAGTTTCGCTTGTTTAAATTTACATGACTTAAAATAAACAGCAAAAAAGTGATAATCTCATGTCAAAAAAGTATTGGCAACCCATGTTAATGTATGGCAAAAATACAACGGAGACGTTAAATGTCTCCTGTTGCCTAAATTTCCTTAGTTTTATTTTGTGGCGGAACACATTCACATGTTTTGGTAGTCCTGATATAATAACTTAAATGAAGATTTTCAACGCTACTGTAACCCATACAGCCCCAAACCTACACCACTACCATCTCCATGTTAAACTATATGGTGAAAGCAATGCTGATGTTTGGGACTGTATGGGATATGGTAGCGTTAAAAATCTTCATTTAAGTGATTATATCAGGACTACCAGAACACATGGGAATGTGTTCCGCCACAAAATAAAACTTTAAGGAAATTTGGGCAACAGGAGACATTGAACGTTTCCTCCATTGTATTTTTGCCATACATTAAGATGGGTTGCCAATACTTTTTTGACATGAGATTTTCACTTTTTTGCTGTTTATTTTAAATCATGTAAATTTAAACAAGCGAAACTGCCATGATTAGTTTATTTACGTGCTGCTATTTAAATTGCATTTGTTTGTTTATCTTTTAAATTGTTTTTGTGACACACTTTTTGTGAAAAAACACCAATTGCCAATACTTGTTTTATCCACTGTAAGTATACCTAAACGATACTGCCCAAATACATGGGCTAATTAAACACATAATAGGCCATTCACAGAATTCAAGTATTCTGTGTTTAATTTTTTTTGCAATTGTTTTGTTTGTATGGTAAAGTTGAAAATTGAGAAAAACAAATTCCATTCAAACATTTCTAATCAGCGAGTAATTAAACATCACACATTTTCTCACAAAACCTTCAAAGAAAATTTATTGAATGTTAGAGAAAATCATTAAACCTATAAAAACCAGTCTTCATTCGAAGCCACTGAAAAATAAAGCAATTGAAATTGAACAAAATACTAGTCGCTGACTTTAAATGCATTGAAATAAATTTTAAATTGTACATTTCTAATTGAATTTAAGCAAATGAACTTTAAACGACATGTACCAGAATTTATCATTTGTAGTTCTTTTGACAAAATTCGACAAAAATTGGCATTTAAGTGAGATGGGCAAGTACGTACCAATTAGCAGTAGCAACATCCCAATTGGAATCCAGAACAAATGGGCCTTCAATAACAGATTTATCCTTTGTTACTGTCGCAATTTTATACTGCAAAAATTCACAATAGTTATATAAATTTATCATTTTCAAGATTTTACAAAGGAACGTTTCATTTTGACATTACCTTATGGAATGCTCTAGCATCACGATAGTATAAAATTCTCAGACAGTCCGTCAACAACTTTTTAGCTTCAATCTCAGTTAAAAGTGGCTTCTTCTCAAGGGCATCTCTCAACATTGGCTAAGTTAGAATGTTGCAAATTAAGTAGGCATATACAAAAACTATACCAAACCAGGTTTTTTGGCAATTATCAGCATACCAAAGCAATATATCCACCATATCCCGTAGCAATGTGCTTATCTTCAAAAGCTGTTCCAATTTTGTCAACAAAGCCCAAATATCTAATTTAAGCATATTTATTAACAGATAATACGAATAATAGAGAAAACTGAACTTGACATGACAACAAACTCACGGTTCACCATCTTGAAGTCCCCCCACAACATAGGTGTTCCAAAGTGGATCAAATTTGGATCGCCTGCAAAATAATTTGTATGTTACGATACTTAAGACCTTTCATATCTAAAAGTAGAGTACGTGGAATAAGGAACATAATGAAGTATGGATAACCTATTGTATAGCACACGAGTCAACCAGCAGTGAAGAGACTTGGGCTTTAGATTAAAGCCATCATCAGCACATTCTTCTTCAATTCTGGAACACAAATTTATTTCCAGAATTATATCAAAATCCATAACAGATTAGGCAACAATCTAAATTTCATAAAATGATATACATACACTTTCTCTTCAATGATTTCTCGTAGAAACTGAAAATCTGCATAATCTCCCCCAGCTCCCAAGATGGTGGTGTCATTCACTTTCATGACACGATCACACTCTCTGTATCTTGCCAACGAACCATAGGATCCAAGAGTGTCAGCAGCAATGGCTACTCCACCGTCGAATACAATGCCAAGAACGGATGTACCAGTGGTAATAGGAGTACTGAAATGAGCAATTAAAATATAAGAATCAGTGATTGCAGCAAAGGGGTTTAACATTATGCAGTCCTGAATTATACAACTGCCCCTCTAAATTCAGGCTATCAAAAATGCCAAAGGCTAAGTAATATTGATGTTTCGTTAGGGTAAGTTAGGTTAGGTTTGCGAATTGCTCCGCAACGCCTGTGAGTTGTTAGAAAAAGCCCGCTTTTGCGTGGGTTGCATATATCCTACTAATACCATGGGACATGTAGGGCTATGCATTCGAATAATAAAACGACTAATGCATGTGCTTTGTTGTTCAAATACACACATCGAACTTAACTATACTGAAAATTAAAAAAATCTACAAAAGGTTTTTCGTCGACTGAGAAGTCAGTTAAAAATGAGTCTGGGAAAGGTTCTTTAAGTTATTTCTATAATCATAGGTGGTGGAAGGTTTAAGAGGGCAGCTTCATCAAAAGCAGTGTTAATGTCCTTTATTTTAAAAAACACAAACCAGATTAAACATCTTAGCATTCTTCAATTTTCTAAAAATGTAGCTATAATGACTTTCACCTTTACAAAACTGAAGCCACACTAGTTAATACAGTATCTGTATTCAGGGCTCATTTTCTCAGTTAATGTTCTCTTTGAAAGTCTCAGCACCATAATCACTAACCACATTACTGTTCCCTTCTTAATTATGCTATGTCCAAGTGTTGTAATCATGGCTGCAGAGCCGGTCCGTGAAACCATCCACCCGACTCTGGAATTTTTCGACAGTTCCGACTCCTCCTCTTTTAACAGTCGTCAACATTTGGCCAATCCCCTCCCCCAAAGTTGATGAAATAATACTTCAACGTGCCCATAACTATACATGTTTGTTCGTTTGTGAGTTTTTTAACGTTGGCCTATATCCGCACATGAGGGCCTAGCACCAATGCTGGGGATCCCAATGTGGATCCACATGGGACCTCTGAAAGAACCGCCAAACAGGGAAAAGCACCTGCTCAAGCTTTTCCCACCGACCCTTATCACTGGGTCGAGAGGCCAGTGCGCTACCTCTCGAAAACATACATTTTGAGTAGCCTCTGTTAAAAAATAGATAAAGGTGCTGTCTCTTAATTGGTACCTTAACTGTAGCATATTAGAGGCAATTTTGGAGTTCGATGCAATACCAAACTGCAGTTATTTTACCATGCACAGTGCAATTCATTTCACAATAAAACAATTTAAATACTGCGACTGCAGTTTAGTTAGGTTAAACAGTTACATCACCCAAGTAGGTGAATTGCATACCAGTTAAAAGACTAAGGAATGTTTTCTTAATTTTTAACTTTTTCCATTTATTAAAAAATAAATGTCAAAAATCCAAATTCAATGCGAAAAAGTGACACTTGAACATTCGAAAGCTAGCGTCTTATTCTACATGTAAATGGTGGAAGTTAAATTTAGCAGTTATGATAATATAATAAAGCATTAAATATGGACCAAAGTTTTGCTTAGTTAATTGCGGTTGTATTTCAGAACTTCACTGCAACTATTCTGCAGTTTCATCCACTAAAGCTAAAGTATTGGGTAGAAAATTGGAACCTTTTCAGGTCAGGGTCTAGTAGTGCACCCAGCACATGTGAAGACCTAACCATATCAGCTAAAGTCGGAGTCAGTGCTTTGTAAGCGACTCAAGACTCCACAGCACTGGTTGTAACCAAATGTGTTTAAAACAAAAGTGTTGAAACCAAATGGCTTGTTTCATGGTATCTTCACTCGTCTATCCAATGCCAGTTTTCTGAATATTAATGGTATTATGTATGATTTAGCAAGTAGTTATTAATGTAACACACTTAGAAAAATCGACTTAAATTTATGAAACATGAACACAAAATACCATTTCTGATATATAATTTTGTCAACTGATAGCAAAAAAAATAACAATTGTAAACGTAACTTCAGTTGTAAAAATCTAAGGCACATGGGATGATGTACCATGCTGAAGCAATATTAGAACCATAGGCTATCTTTTATGTGAGAAATTCTAAAATATTTCTGGTTTAGAATTATAACCCGTGTCCCACTGTACTCCATTCCAGCTAAAGCTACAATTTCCTCATCAACTGCCCTTCACAACCATTGGCATATTAGTTGAAACGGGAAATGACAGCCTGACTTGATGGAGACGATGCGCCTCGGTGTAGCCTTCGTATATGTTGCTTTTCTGAAATTTTGGCTACATCCATATAGCGAAACGGATTCGACTGATTACATCTTATTACTACTCTTATTGATTATTTTGGCTCAACTCGAACTCAGTGCACGAATATTGCTGAATCACGATCCATGTACTATACATTATGACAGGGTATGATTTACACAATGAGATGATGCGTATATCGCCTTGGTGTGAAAATGCTACTTACTGAGTTCGGGTTGAAAACTTGTTGTTGGACAATACAAAATCAGGAAAATCGCGACCAGAACCTGGAGTTCGTACATCTTCAAACAAAGATCTTCCAAACATTCCCACTTGGGCAGACGCCATGATGATCTCGAATGTTGAAAGAAGTCGTTGAAGAATAGAGGATTATGGGTAAAACCAACGAAAGAGTACGGAGCCTGTTATGAGACAATGACAAACCGCATTATTGCAACCAAGTTGGCTGATATTTAAAAGCATGGGCCTGGTTGCTGTGGGTTTCCGTAAAGTCACCGGATCGTCTCCGAAAATGGGCGAAAATGTTGTTGCTGATTTGTTATTTGCAATGTAAATATTTTCAATTAATGTTACTGGTGGATTAAATAGTTGTAAAAATGGATAATAGAAATGATGAAGAACTTATTAATGCTGATGAAGCACAAAATGATAAAATTGGAGAGAAATTTGAGGCAGCCAACGACGGTATAATTTGTGGATAAGTTGCACATACACTTTCACATGCATAGCCTATCATACATGTAAAAATATTTTCATATACTATAGTTACCAAGATCAGTTCCAAATCTCTGGACAAGCTAACCACTGGGTTCGTAGAACTTTATGTAGACGACTTGAAATCTATAACAAATCCGTTAGATGAATTAAAGTGAGTATAGTATACCTACAGTACGTGTAATGCTGTATTCGAGTTTTCTGGGAAAAATCATTGAAAACAATTTTTACTTTTTTATGTAGCCGTAACCAAGAAGTGTTACTAGAAACTATTGTACACGAAAATGCAAGGTTTGGCGAGGCAAAACAGTCTTTAAACATAGACGAAATGGTATGGAGCACCAAAGTTATATTTTTTGTAGAAGCATGTTAGTTTGTGATGGAATGTGTGCATTTATAAAGCAATCACTGATATAAACCTAACTGTAAGTTTTTCTCCCTGGCATAAAAAATATCTTTTTTGTAATTTTTTTTAAAAAGCAAATTACGGTAGTAAGATGTGTTCATCTGTTACTTACCTCAGGTTACTTTCTATATTTATTGCTTCATAATTTTAACTGCATTATTAGGACCCTTGGAGTTTGTAATCCTTCCATTTTTAATAATATTCAATTACTTCGTAATGATGTCAGTTTTAATAACTAGTCTAATAATAATATAATTATGTTATGCTTACCTTTTTTGTTTTTCAGTTTAGCAGAATAGTTCAATATCAGACTAAACTAGTTGCCATTAAAAAAGATATGGTGGCTTTGCATGAAAAAGCTATTAAACTCAAGGTATCGATGCAGATATTTTTGCAGTTGATATTATAGATTTAATTCTGTATATCCAAATATCCATAATTGTTGCAATTTTCATTTCTAAATAGAAAAGGTCATTGAAATTACAAACATTGAAAGAAAAGGAAAGCGGATCAAAGGAAACTACAAAGCAATCATAATAATTATGAAAATATAGGATTAGGATCTTATCCAACTTACTGTTGAATAAATTAATTTTTTGTACAAACTATGCGTTTCAGGTGTTGAAATAAAACCAGAATATACTAGTTCTGTGTAAATTCCTTTAAAAATAAACTAATCATTAAACTGTATAAAAATATTTTCAATCGGCACAATTACAACATTGCACAGAATGCATTTTTGATTTTCAATATGTATGAAGTAAATCTCATACTTGAAAAATCAGCAGATCTAAATTTAATTGCCACTCTTTATCACGAGGTGCTCAATTCATTATTGCACTAGGAAACAACTTTTGCTGGCTTCTCAACTAAAATATTAATTTGGTTCCTGAGAGCTAAATTATGCAAGGATAGGAGTATAGCAAACTTGCTAGAGAAGTGGCATTATTGCACTGAAGAATACATAAAGGAAAACGCCAAGAATCAAAATTATGACCAGGTTAACATTTAAAAATATCTTTGCCATCCTGTTCTGATGCAAACTGGAGAGCTTTTCCAAATGGTTTTGCATCATTTCTGCTTGTTGAGCTTCACGTCCCTCATAATCATAACCACAAAACCAATAGTATGCTTTTTTCCATTTTGGCAAGGATTCAGAAAAATCAACAGTTGGCTGGAAATTGTCTGCATAAATAATGAACACATTAAGTAACAAGTTTCAGGTTATCCCTGATCGAACGAGTTGACATTTTTACTATCCTGGTTGGAGGAATTGAAAACTTGACAATTTATACTAAACACAGCCAAGAAATACTTTGGCATTGTGATAAGATTCCCTTATTTGTTCACCAAAACGATTATAGTAGCATAAATATATAGTTTAAATTTGAATTCTTTAGCACTAGTGTAATTCTTGGAAATTTTGAGGAATATTGTTTCTATTCTTCTTCAAGAAGTAATCAGGAAATCATTACCTCTTATGTTATCATGCTGCAACTTCCCATTTTGAAGTTCTGTGAAACTTTTGGTGTTGGTATCAACACTGACATCATCAGTTGAAGGCTGATTCGACATTTCAAAATGCTCAGTTTCGTCTGTTCTATTTCCTTTATCAAACCTCGTCCAATAAGTGGTCCGAATCAACTATAAAAACAAACCTAGTTGTATTCTAATTTTTCTTGAACTTTCCATCATGAATAATTAGTTAGCTTAAATGTTTACCTTCGAGGCATCCGTTGGCTTAGTGCAGTAACTTATTCCAGTAGCCACAACGATTGTCAGCCAAAATAAAATTGCCGCAAAATACATATAATGAAGCCTTGCTATAAACGAAGGTCTCATATCAATTTCACCACATGCTGGTTCAGTGTAGTTAAAATCTAAAATCATCCGAGCCAAACCAATTATGAATCCAATTATAAGTGCCCAAAATGCACCCTGAAAGATAAACAATGCAATTAAAATGCTTAGATTTCCAATGGAGTATATAACAGGGTTCCCCCAGACCTGGAAAACCTGGAAAAGTCAGGGAAATTATACAAGTCAATAATGCATTTTACATAGATAGTTATTAATTAATACAAAACTCAAAAATGTAGAAGAAAATCATGATGAAATTATCAATTAAAAAAGACTAATCTAAATTTTCTGTTTCCTTATGCAAATTTGTATTGTGTCTCCTGTTTATATAAAATAAGCAATAAATACAGCAACCCATACATTGGCATATGTCATGTTTTTGCATTTTCAATGGTCAGGTTGGTCAGGAAAATTTGTTTTCAAACCTGGAAAAGTAAGGGAAGTTGAACGTTTCATTTCTGGGGGAACCCTGTATAAAATCCACCATCATTACCACAGTGAAATACGTACACTTTCGTTTAATCTTTTGATAAAAATTGCAACTAAGTATACAGCTGCAATTGGTGGGGATAAATAAGCCGCTATTGCTTGGATATAAATGTAGAGTTGACCACCTTGCATTTGCAAAATGACAGGAATCCATGCTATGCTGGCTGCTACCATAACCACAACAAATGATCTAAAACCAAACAAATGAGTCAGATTATAAAGTGCACAAAATGCTTTTATCCTATAAGAGGGCGACCTGACCTATAAACCCTACCAAAATATTTAAAGCACGTGCATATAACCTAATACTACTGTTCAAATGCAAACAAGTGAAATAGAAATCAATTTTATGTTCCACAGATGTCAAAGAGGAAGTTTTGATAAAATTATAATTTTTGTCATCATACTTTCCAACAACAAGCAGCTCCGAATTACTAGCCCTTGGTCTCATGAATCTCCATATGTCCATCGTAAATAGTGTGCTCGCACTATTAAAAACCGATGTCAAATCAGACATCAATGCAGCGAGCATTACAGCAAACATTATGCCACGCATACCTGCAGGAAATGAAAAGCGAGTTCAAATCTTACTGCTTAGAAGCAAATTTTCAATATATAATACTCACCTCCAGGCATAAGTTCTAAAATTAATTTGGGGTATGCAAGATTTGAACAACCAAGACGACTTCCACAATATTCTTCACATAATTCAGGTTTCACGCATCCCACAACATCTGATAATAAAAAAAAGAAGCCAGTCAATTTAGCTTATCAAAAACATTTGTCACCACAACCAGCAGTTTAAAATAAAAAGATCGTGCAATTGAACGAATAATTTTTCATTATAGAGCTCCACAAAATTCCATGAAATCCGAAAATAAAATAATATGATACAAACAATTACCAGGGTAAAGAACTCTGCTAATCATTCCTGGCATTACAATCAAGAAAACTGGCAACAATTTCACATAACCAGCAAAGAGTGTTGCTCCTTGTGCATGAGAGAGTGACTTAGCTGCCAATGCCCTTTGAACCATCATCTAAAAAAGAATAATAAATATATATCAAATATATGCAGTGTGGCTTTGTAATTTTGGAAATTGAGTTTAAACGTAGCAATAAAAACAATTCAGCATAATGTGCATACAAACAAATAGGATATTATTTTAAAATGCAAAGACGTTGATCGTCCATATGCCTCTTCTGCACATGGCAACCAAGCATATGGTATACCCTACATTCACAAATCACCAATAACTACACCTATTTACTAGTACAATGAAATATGCATAAAAGAATTACTTGATCTGTGCACCAATACCAAATTGAAGCTGGAGTCTGTCCAAACAGAAAACCTGGCCATGGCATATCCGAATTAACAGGATCACGAAGCATTACCCAGGCGTCATCTCTTGGAATTCCACAGGTGGTATTAGCAATCCCCACGCTGGGAATTGCATATTGATATTTTTCTTTTAGTCCCTCGATTCCACCAACAACTAAAAAACCTACAGAAAAATGTGAAAAAATTTCAATTAAGCTGTATTACATTCTCATGGAGTAAACCTAATTATTATACCCACTTTTAATCATTAGAATGGTGGCTCCAATGATCATTATAAAAAACTGGAGTGTATCTGTGTAAATAACTGCAGCAAGACCACCTAAATTTAAGACATGTGCATTTAGTCACAGCAACACATGTATAATAAGATAGAAATAGTTTATGCGTATTCTATATAATTTTTTGCATTAAGTTACGAAAAGAATATTATCGTAATCATTTTAGGAATTTAAATTTATAATATTAATTTTATAGAGCACTGCTTTTGCCTATTACTTTTGCCTGTAAATTATCAGGTGACAACTGCACACGATATTTTCTGAATGTTACAACATTTGTACCTAATGCAATTTATTTTGGACTTGTACCTGTCACTGTGCATAAGCACGTCATAGCCAAAAGTAGAAAGGTAGACAAATACAGATTCCATCCTAGAGTTTCTTTTATAAATATTGCTCCTGAAAACAGGTTCACCTGAAAATGAAAATGAATGATGAATTGCCAATATTACACAACAGTTTAATTAATATACAGAGTGTTCAAAAATCACAAAATTGTGTAATGTGGTAGTGGTACCAAATTTAATTTTTTTAGAACCGTTTAAGCAAGATTAACAAAATGGATTAGCATACATTTTTGTACACTCTGTTGGTAATGTTTAATGTTCACAACTCAAGAGTCTCAGTATTTACCCAGATTTGTAACAGTGGTAGCTTTAGGCTAAAGTGAGTTTTTAGCATATTATGAATCTTTCAAAACATCCATTAGCGAAATTTTAGAAATACCAATTTTATAAGAATAAAACTAGCATAATGTTATCAAACATTATTTCCAATTTGCCACTGATTACATGTTTGAACATCCATGAACTCACATGATTCTCAGATACTAACAATTTCAGTGCAAGATATTTTCCATAATTTCTGCTTTTCTCTTAATCGAGCCTATCAAAAACATGTATATAATATGAAGAAAAAAAGCTAGTGAAGAGCAATGTCAAATACAAATGATACACATGGATCTTTGTTAAAAATGTAGGTAAACATTGAATTCCTTGCCGTTAACAAAACATCATAATGAAAGGATCAAAACTTACTGATAATTTTGTAAAAATATACAGCAAAAGTGATAAGATTGCAAGAAAAATGCGAATCCTTTTACCTCCAAACCTTTTCGACATGTATTCTGGCAATGTGCAAACCTATAAAGAAAATTGTTTGAATCAATTCATTCATCTAGAAAATGTTAGTCAATTTACATAGAGTTTAACCTGTGCAGAGATAAAAACTGCAAATCTGAAATGCAAACCTATACCTTGCTTGCTATGTAGACAGGAAGAAACACCCATCCTAACACTTGTAGTAATATCAGCGCCTGTAAATGCATTAGTCAAGAACACAAGTTAATCAGACAATGTGTCTGAAATAGCATAAATGTAATACAAAGGTAATAATAGCACTACAAACATTGAATTCAAAAGCTCCAACTGAAATACCACTTGAAGCTCCGGAACCAGCAAGTCCAATGAAATGATCGCTTCCGATATTACTTGCAAATATTGATGCCCCTACCTGCAAATATTTGGCATATAGAAACACATGCTAAATTATATGCATTTCTAAAAATCTGTCTGCAAAATTGAGTATGCAGTTTCACATTTTATAATGGCTACAATTCAAAATGAAATGCAAAAGAAAAAAATTTGAGATGCTCAAAATTTTACAAAAACGTAAGTTCTCTTACAAACAAATATTTCCACAATGAGAAACCATTACAAGTTACACAATTTTCTTGAAAACCAAAGCTCGAAAAATGTTTAATTCTTTAATACCTCTGAAATCAGGACAATTTATTTTGCTGGTATGGTATTAAAGATTAAAACCAACTTTACATTAAATAATCTCTCATCATTTATGCCATAATCTCTATAAAACTACACAAGTAAAATAAAACTATCAAATGTTTCATACAGGCAACCATGTCATGAACCTTCCCGCAAGAAAGTAACCGCTGACTGTGCTTCTTTGAGATTTGTACATTGCCTGGAAACGAATTATGACAGTATAATTAATTAAAGTAAAAATGACAATTAATATATACACACGTAGGCCAACACTTTTGTCATGGAAGTGCATTTTCGTTTATGTAAAAGATTTATGTTTGCCACTACACCAAAAATAATGTAGCTGACTCAAATGTAAAACTTTCCTAGCCTGGTGAATGTTGAGATGGTTTCTTTATGATGATGACACCTCTCCAATAGTTTCAAAACCGCTTTTGGAATGGAAAGGAGTGGTTTTGAAGCCAAGATGATAAGTACAGTGTAATGAAATAAATACATTGTAGTTGCAAAAGTCAAAATTTGCACAGGCTGTATAAGCAGAACAAAGATAACTGTACATTTGTCATAGGTTCTAGCAAATACCCCAGTCCCTAGTAATTCAAACAACCATAAATTGAGAAGACTGATTTTTTTCTTTTATAACTGAGTTAAAAAACTAACAATTTTGACTTGCAGCATACCGGTATTTCAAATGTATTGTGAGAACAATCAAAAGCCGGTAATACAGGCAATGGAGAGTGGCTGTAACAAAATTTTTAGAAGGCGCAAGCCTTCTATCCCCCACCCAGTATCCAGGATTCAGTGCATGTGATAATCACTTCACTATTAAAAAGAATTGCAAGTATTTTAAAATGCTGTTTTTTGGCACAGATCATTTTTCCTGCTGCCAAAACGTGGTAACAATACAAAACGCATTAATCCCAAGACACCTGCTGACCTTGGATCATAGACTCTGTATTGTGATTCGTCATTACGCAGTGTATAATGATTTCACATCATTGCGAACGTGGCATCATTTCCTGTTTGTAGGAAAGTAGGCTAATGATCAGGCTACTGATAATCCACACGTACTGAAGAGTACCTCGATGTGCATATCATGTACATCAGAGCTAGTAGACAGTATTTATCGGCTAGCAATTCAAGGCCAACAATTAACTTTTATTTTCAAATTATTTATACATGTATAGATAAAATGAATTAGGGTCGAATGAGTATTCAATGTCGTCATAAACTATCGATAAAACCGTCTACTGGCTAAAATGGGTCGATAAAACTTTTAATGATGATATGATAATTCTAAATACGCATTAGTTCCAGCATAGCTTCAAGATTTAGTTTCTATCGAGGTGGCCTATAATCGCTGGCCTATAATTGCAGGTAAAGGTATGCCACACCTGACACTTACATGTGCAGTGTATACATTATTATTAAGTCATCATTCGTTGTATTCAACCTTTAAGTTTGGCAAATATGCATGGTAAAGAAAATGCAGAAACGCCAATTCATTTGAAATGTGAAACCTCTAGAAAATTAAAATTAAGAAGATCATACTTACGTAAAATCCCGCTCCCAGAACAAACACGAAATAAGCAACTATTGCCACTATATCCCAAGTATTTAAGTATTGGATAGTAACCATTGTTACGGTTGAACGTAATACTGGTCACAGGAATTAAATAAGCCTTCACATGCGAAGTAATCGAACATACAACGGAATGTTGATGAATGAGATCTCGAAATTTCCACCGAGCCATCCGAGTTCGAAACTCGTTGTCATGGAGACTTTACGGAGTCTCATATGGGAACGTAACTACCTGTAAATAAGAAAGAGCGCGAAATTCAAAAACCGTGAAGTGATTTATACGTTCTTGCTGCATATATTCAAATTTAATATGTACAAAATTGTAATAGCATGTTCGAGCATCCTTAAACAACCGTTTCACTCGATTTTGTTCTAGATACGCGCGTGATCTGCGATTTTATTTTTGCATGAAAAAGTTTATTTGAGTAATTATGATTTTGTTAATCAGTTTTATCCAAGTTAATTGAGTAAATCAGCATTGCCCGTCTCTGACGGGTTCTAATAATAGTCCATATACATAATTGGCAAGTTTCTGTTAGGGTGTGTGTGTGTGTTTCTGTCCGTCCTCGTAAACCTCGAAAAATATCCGACGGAGTTTGACCAAACATGGTCAAGTTGACACTCAGGTCACTCCGAGGACGAATGGCCATAAACAATTGACCTTTATGACCTATGATCTATAATATGATCGTTTTTCCGAAATGATAAAGCTCATTGGCTGAATTAGCACGGGTTGTGAAGGCGTGACACGTTTGGTCACGTTACAACGTTCTATTCATGCAATTTTATTACGTGAATGTGAGTAATTATGTATATGGATGGATCTATTTGTTAGTTAAAGGTGAGTTGCATAACTCACCTTTAACTAACAAATACATCCATTTATATATATATATAAATTGCTTATAGAAGCTTTATTTATAAAGCATTTATCTGTACGCTAGAATTCAAAATAAACCGGCTGCATTATAAATGTAAATCGGTGTACGTATGGTTGGCCGATCGCAAGGGGACAGCTCAACATTTGCACTATAATGGCAGCGGTTAGTTAATTTTTTTTAAAAAAAAAGCTGAATACTAGCGAACGATTAATTGTAAACATGATGGTAAATATATTTAGTGGTGATAATAATTTTTAAAGCAAAATAATGTCCAAAATTTTTTTTTGCATGGTGGGCGTTGGTATTGGACTTGTTTAAAAAGCAAGTTAATTAGCCCTGAAACTATCGTTACTTTTCAAAGACAAACAGAACTTGATCAAAACGATTACCGTTTGTGAAAAGACACACTGTTGCAGTCGGACATTTAGAAGAAGCTGCAATATATGCAATCTTTTAAACAGTTGACCCTCAAAGTTAATAATGAGTGTAACTTTTCAATAGGCTGAAAATAGCATGTGAGGTTTGATCGCGTGAACTTATTGTACAAAATTACAAAACGCCAAAAATTCTAGCTCTACTATGAAAATCCTGGTGGCTCATGAAACATCCAACCAATTTTCTCTCTCCTTCAAATGATTTTCTTCCATGAACAAGTCTCCAGTTGTCAAAAAGTAGCATTGTTCCAGGCTGTAGCCGAAATGCTATATGGTTAGACTGGTCATACAAAATGTTGGCCAATGCTGCATAGGATCGATAAAACTGACGAATCTCCATTTGTGGGATTATTTTGATTGGAGTAATATCACTGAAGTTAAATCTGTAATATAGTTGTTTTTTTGGTAACTATGACATTTTGAGTATTCAATTATTGTTACACTAACCTTCAAAAATAATCTAAAATTTCTATCGTAATTTTATGATATTATTAGGCTACAAGTTCAGAACTTAAAGTGATAATAACAATTCAATAAAAATAATATTGTAATGTTATAGAGAGTATATTTCATCGAAAGAAATATGGTGTAAGTATTGGCGTGGAAATGACAAAAGCAAGAAGGCTACAAACTTGAGCTTATATAACTTAGTATTTTGAGTAGTAATTGTATTCATGCTTTTGGAAGGAAAACTACGTGCATTTCTGATATTATTTTTCTTACCTTATTTGTAACGGTTCTCTGGTGAATGGATGAAGCCTTAAAACCTTTTCACAATGTTCATAGAAAAAGCCTTGTTGTTCACTTTTATAAGCGGATTCAATAGGTGTTCTGGACAGATATTCAAATGCGTAGGAATCACGTTGTTTTAATAGTTCCACGGCCTTGAAACCATCCAGAATGTAGGTTTCGCCTCCTTTTTCACTTTGTTTAACGATGTGAATTATCTGTAGCCTAAATGTAAAATGGACGTATTTAATTTAAATTTCGAACTTGTTGACACTTATTATGTACAGACATTATGGACATTTTACCCAGGTGTTTCAACAAGGTGTGTTCCATCATTATGTGGAGGTAAAGGAACCTATATTTCAACGATAGCTTTTTTCAGATTATTTTAAAATTAAATCTCAAATATTCCAAAATTTTAGGAAATTTTCACTTACATCTAAAAAGGCAGTGTCGATATAATTTTCTTGAGTTTCAATAACGAAAGCCCCATCACCCCATACTCCTCTTTGCAGTGGGCAAATTAATTTAGTAACAGCTTCGGTACCTTCCAGTGTGGGTGGAACCTGACATATTATCGAGAGCATAAATGAAATCAATTGCTGCAAATGAAATTTTCAAACGAATTCGAGTATATTAGAATACTTACTCCTTCGATAAGACAAAATCCATAAATCAAGAGTTGGCGTAATGATTCACGGATGAATTGCTCCACATTCGTATCACCAGAATATTTAACTTTTGGAAATTCTTGAGGACTCAACGTGCCTGTCCAATATTTCATCGGGTTTTTCCTTGGTTTTCGCTGATAACCTTCATAGATGTTTTCTAAAATCCAGCTGAGCTCATACTTGTAACGGTGATCATCATCCCCTGTAGAAACAATGGAACATATAAAAACTCTACAATTTAAATAAATTTAATAATTTGGCATTGTTCACTAATATTAGATTCTGCCAACTTAAATTTAAAGTTCAAATTTTGTTTTTGGGAAAAAAATATGTACATGTAAACAGTATACATGTACATGCATTCCTAAATTACATGTATATTAAATATTTGCTACTTATTTTCGTTTCTGAATCATTATAACATTTACACTTTTTTTAAAGGAAGTTTAAAGTCCTGGATCAGAATTTTCTGGCTATAAATTGGAGCAAAAACTAACAATTTTGAAAATGCAAAACGTAACTAAAATCTAGAAATAACATTGACAGCTGATATGGCTTTATACGGTGTACAAACACACTAAGTAATATCTCTTCAACTATCAGCCTAATAACAATTACATTTGATGGTTAGTTCTGTGTCCGTTAAATTTACTGCTGTCGGTCTGATATCCAAGGCGAGTTTCCTCGGATCCCCTTCTTTTTGATGTGTTTTTTCACGATAGCATTTAGGACAACGGCAGTGATCATATAACCACATATAATCCACAAAAACAGAATTCGACCTCAGATTAACGTCATCGGGAATATATATTTGTAATCCATTTTTCACTTCTTTTATTTGCGGAGCAAGCAATTGCTGCGATGTCAGCGTGCCTAGAAAAAGAAACACAAATTGCAGCCATCTCAGGAATATCACTTGATGAATTCACCTGTGTTGGAAAGCTACTTACTTAAAGGTGCATATTTTAGCTTTTCTGCTTGCATTGATTTTCTCCGAAGTAATTGAGAACTGCATTTGAGTTGACTTTCTGGAATCCAAACAGCATTTCTCGAACATTTCTTTAAAAAATGGAATGGAAATCTTCTAAACGATGACATTTTGCAACCGTGAAAGACTAAAAAACTCCAAATTGCCTTTAAATGCTGAAATGGTTACACAGCACGTTATATTCAATTTCTGGTGCAGCATTGGATTATGGGCAATTCTTAAAGTCCAACATATAAATGGAGTTGACCGTGTTACTACGTCTTCAATCTCGGTGTATCAAATAACATCTTATCGTCTTTTTCACTTTCGCAGTTCATTCAATGGAAAAGTGCTTTCATACGCATATAGAAGACAACAACAACACAAACCTTTGGACACTTTTTCATATAAGCCGCTGACCAATTAAAATAATTTGTCATTTATGTAAATTTGAGATATAAAAAATGGATTCAACTAAAATGTGGGCCAGAGTTACATTATTTCATTTGTCTTCGTGGTTTTGAAAAATAAAGAACGATTCAATTTTGTTGCACAATTTTCATTGTCAATGGTAGCATTTCAAAAAAAATACATGAATCGTTGATTTTGAATGCTTTGTATTCGCTCGATTCGAAGTGAGTCATGTGACTGGACATAATAAAAAGTCGAAGACGGTTAAAAAATCGCCTCTTCAGTAGTTTTTATAAATTATATAACAGAAAAACATACAATATACATGTCCAAGTACATGTATATGCATGCAACTTACTGTAGTTATGTCAATCTTAAATCTTAATATATTATAATCAAATTTAATGAGGAAAATGTATTTTAAATGGCTAAGAATATAATCCTTGTAATCAACATTAAACCAATCCCAGTTTTAAAAGTTTGCTCATATATTCGGTACGACTAATGTAACACCCACACAGGCGTCGATTTCCCTGAAATGCATGCCTGCCATGCAAAACCCTCCAGTTATCAAAAATTAGCACGGTGCCAGGTTGAAGGCTCAAAATGAGATGATTTGATGCCTTGTAAATTTCTCTTGTGAGAGCCGCATATGAATTGTAGAAATTTCGAATTTGCAGCTGCGGAATTGTCTTTACTGTAGCCACGTCTAGGGGATTAAATCTGGAATAAACGATGATCATTTGAATTTTTAGAACTAAAGACAATAACTTTTAGAATATATGGTAAGTTTCTATGGTTGGCCATTACTTTATCCTTGTTTACTGTTATAGCAAACACTGATGTTTTTTCATCACTGCTATATTGATATTAAATCTAGTTCACTGGAATATGCTCAACTGAAGCCATATCAAGTCAGCAATAAATGTTTAAATATTTTTGTCTGTATCACGTTACGTCTAGTTAGGGTGCTCATGAAGTGCGTTGTACCATATTGATTTCGAATTGACTTTTGCAACACTTGCTTTTGAAAAAGTCTAAAATTACAATTCAAAAAGCTAGCTAGAACTAACCTTATCTGAAGAAGATGATCTGTATTAGGCAAATGTTTAATGACTGTGTCGCAATTGAAGAAATAATTTCCATCCTTATCTTCATACGATGACTCAATGGCAGTTGTTGATAGATATTGGTAGGCCGTCGAATTTGTTTTCTTCAACGTCTCAGCTGCTTTAAATCCATCAACTATAAGGGTCTCCCCGCCACTTTTTGATTTTTGATAACAATGAAAAATCTGAAGACTATAAAAATCAACTTAAGTATTATCATGGGCCAATATAATAAAAAAAAATAAAAAACTAAAGAAGAAGAATTACGCTGGGCTATCTGCGAAATAAGTGCAGTCATTGTGAGGTGGGATAAACAAATTAGTGAAGGCTGTATCTTGGATTGCAGAATCGCTATTTTCTGCATAAACCAACCACATTTCGCCCCAAAACGTTTTCTGCGCCGGAGCAATTTGTCGAATTACTTTTTCTGTGTCTTCTAAGGTAGGGTTAACCTAGAAATTCGAGTTGAAATGCTTTTATTAAAATTGCAAAATGGCAAAATTGAAGTTTTTCTCCTTACGAAATGTTGCTTCGGAAAATCAAATTAACAAGGGTGCCCACAGCTTTAGTAACCAAATCCCCTGACTTTACCAGGTTTCCCAGGCTAACAATTTTATTTTATATTCCCCTGACCTTTTCGAGTTTTCCCATCGACCATAATGGAATTCAGGCAACATCAGAGTACATTGTATTAATGCACTTTTTTAATTTGGATTTTTAATCAGGAACATTCAGATGCTTTGAAAAATTTCGATATTGTCATAATGAAACCAAAAGAAGGAACCAATCTGCCATGTTGGGGTTTTCTTTCATTGTTTAAATGACAATTTCACCTAAAAATCACAGTCACTCCTCTGACAGTAAATTATCTGACTTTTTGAAAAAATTTCAAAATCACCTTGATTTTCCTAGGATTCCCAGGTTCTGTGGAACACTGTTACCTCATAAAGGAAAACTCGATTAAATGGCGAGATTCTGCATATAATATGAATTTAATTTATCCAAAGCAGATATCTCTAATAAACCTGGCTATTGCAGCAAATCTGAATATGGTCAACTTTTGAAAGATAGTGCTTTTAGAAAGATAATTAAGCTTGGATAAATGCCGTTTTTGAATAACAAGAAAAGTGAACGCATAATATCAATACCTATCTTACATTAAAGTATATACATGTATACCTCACCAGTGTATTGTTTTACGAGAAAAACCTGCGGAGCGTTGCTGTATACTGATAATTATTTTTATAACGAATTTCTCCCCAATTATGCTCCACATTTGTTAATAAAGATCGACGAAATTTGCAAATAATTTGGGATAATCGATGATACTAAGACTATTGACTACCTGATGTATTGCATATTACACTAACATTGTTTATTAAGGAGAATCCATATTTAAAAATATTAATGATGACTCGTCGTACGAATTCGGTTGAAGGCATATCAAGAGAGTAGTCCACACTGGGTAATGCACTTTTCAGCGTTTCGTCCCAAAGCGATATTTCGCTTTTTTCTCGCTTTATATGGTTATCGAAATGATTTTCTTTCAACCAGCTGAGATCGTAAGTTGACAAATGTTTATCCGACCCTGAGGAAAAAATGGCAATAATTTCACAATTCTGTCTAAACTTCAATGATCTCGTGTTTTTACAAGAGTTGCGAAATTGACGTACATTTGACAGCTAACTGACTGTCGTTGTCAAAATTAAACTCAACTGGGAAAATATGGGCGAGGTCCAAATAATTGACTTCTTTTTGCATTGATCTCCTGTTGTAGCATTTGGAACAGCGACAATGATCTCGTAGCCACATGGAATCGAAAAATGAAGCTTTTCCGTTGTGAATTTCGGATGCAAACGTAATTTCCAGGCCATTAGGAACTTTCTGAAGTTTTACTTTTGAATGCATTGAACCTTATATATGCATGTACATGTAGAATAATACACAAATGATTAAATGTCGAAACTGATACACCCATTCATAATAAAACTTCAGTTTCGAAACAATTAAACCGCAGTTCAAAGCCCCAAATAAAATCTTAACAAAATTAGGATCGTTCACTAAGCTGTAACATTTTCTTGACTTTACGACACTTTTAATTGCATTATAAACATTTTGAGATAAACGTATCAAATGATACGACTTCAACATCAGTTGACCTTCGATCACATATTCGTATACATGACGTTATAATGAAAGTGCACGAGTCCGCAATGGAATAAAAATGAATCCCAATACTTACGTTTTAATTCGTGCAATGCCAAACAGTTTCGAGTAATATGTAGGCTTAACACGTTCCTAAATCTAAAATAGACACGACTTTTTTTGAATAATAATTCCATTGTTGTCAACGAATTATTTTTTCTTACGAGTTCGCAGAAAGAAAGTAGGTCAGTCAATTTTGATCGAAAAGATCAAGTTCATTTACATGTAAGCGAAACTAGAACATTAAGCGACTACTTGCGACAACTTTTTAAACTAAAACGTGTGCTTCAGAATGGCCTAAGTATTTCATCTCACATGTATGTATGGCCATGTAAATGTAACTACATGTAAATAAATGTTAGACTGCCATAAGAAAACCTTAGTTCGCGATAATAAAAATTCAATGAATGATTCAGTGATACATGTACATACAGTACATGTACAGTAAGTCATACATGTATATACATGTACCGGTATAGTGGATTCCGTTTATTATGTATCTTCTACTCTTATCGATAAAAATGTTTTCTATATGTTTTTCTATACATTTTGATTAAGTGCAAGTAAGAAAAGAACCAATAATCGAAATCGTGCTGTTTCACGTTTAAATTTTCAACTAATATGAAAGCTACTGTTTCATAGATGAATCTAGTAATAATGTAGTAATTTCGCTTGTAAAAGGGTATTCAGTCAAAAATGTCCCAACAATTTCCTGTGTATGTTTCTTAATAAAATGAAAATTAAAATTAAAAAATTAAAAAATTAAAATAAAATGAAAATTCTCCTTATGGAAATTATAAGGAGAAACTTAAATGAATGTCCAAAAGAATTAAATAAAATGAAAATTATAAAACAAAGTAATGTCCAAAAAATATAAAGTATCTTCAATCAAAAATGTTTGTTTAATTTTGAATTTCTTTTCTATATTTTCTAAAATAAAAATTAAAAAAACTATAATTTGAAATCCAAAACATGCAGAAAAATCAGTTTGAAATTGGGGAGATTTTTCTTTGGTTTTATTGACATTTTGAAATCATAATTTCTGGACTGCTTTTCTATTTTTACAATATTCAACAGAATAGTGAATAATAATACTTTTTCTTGTTTTGCCGAATGTTAGCAAACAACATATGGGGTGCACACGTTGTTTACAAGTTCACATGCAATTTAAAAACATGTCGTTTAATTGACAAACAAGAATATATGCTTTGGTTCATGTGAGTTAATGGAAATGACATTGATTCAAATGTGAGCTCAAGAATGTCATTTCTGTGCGATTTAGTAAAAAGTGTGTTAATTAATGCATTCCTTTAATATGCATCTTTCCAGCAATTGCATTATTGGTTTGACTAACTTGCTATTTGCCTAACATGCCTTCATCGTTATATTTCTCCAGAGATTAACACTTGTTACATATTATTGCTGGTTGAGTTTTTATTTTTTGTCGAGTTTTATCTTTACAAATTTGACTCCAACAAAAAGGACCTTACACGTTACGTATTTTTCGAGAATAAATATGCTCGACTGCATGCAACTTGCAAACTTCAACACAATGAGTTGCCAAACTATAAATAAAATTATGCTGAGATTTTTAAAAGTTATTGCCTCGTTTCGATTGTTACAATTTTAGACGCTTTATATCGCTAAAAAACTTATTTTAGCCCAACACGTACCTTGAAGAGAGAACTTGTCGCACTTCAGAATGATGGTGTTAATCGCAACGTTAAGGGTCCTTAATTTGGGCCTCAATAATCCACTATTTCATCAGCCTAAATCAAAGGGAGCGTTAGATTTTGATAACCTGTTATCCAGATCATATTTTAAAGAGCTTGTTTATTAGAAACTCCAAAATTCCAATAAACGAAAGGTATTTTATAAAAAACTATTTTAGACACTTAGTCTGTCTAGATTCAACATGGTGGCAATCTCTGTCAATCTAGCAAATTTTTCACGAAGAGATAGCCAACCAAGGATCATAACTCCTTGTCATATTGCAAACATGGAAAAGTATTCCTTTCTAAATTGTTTATTATTGAGGAACATTTCCATGTTTCCTATAGGTGAAAAAATTATTTTCCTTTAACCATTTGGGTTCCCCATTAACCTAATGGGATATGCCCTTGAATATGAATAATTGCTTATAATCAACGTGCATTGACTAAAGCAATAATGTTGAAGTTGTTTAATTGAAATTATAATTCAAAGTGAGGAAATCCCCTAAACTAACGGAAAAATTTTCAAAATTAGTTAGTAACAAATAAATCCCCTGACTTTCCTTTCCAGGTCCTCTGGAAACCCTCATGTTATTAAACAACTGTGCTCACCCTGTTTCACATGCCCAATTATGATAATCTTTTAGGTTCTGCCTTTAGGTTAAAATTTGCACATATTTCTAGTATTCTAGTATTTATACATTTCGAAGATTCGGTATAGTCATGCACATCTGCACAATTCAGGTGCATGTGTATAAAAATGTGTGTATAAAATAAAATTCAGCTTACATCTTGTGCAGCGCCACTATCTTACATTCCAGTTGTGCTTGATGATCGTACAGGGCATCCAAATCTTTCGTGACATTTTCCTGAAATATTACATATTCGCGCTTTAAGGAAAACAAAATCAGAGATATCACACGAAAGCTACATGTCCATCAATCACTCTACAGGTGTCTCAAGGGTTCAAGCTCACATCAGTAACGCATTTTGCGGTGGCAATCTTCAATGACAAGATTAACATCATCTAACTGAACTTTTCAAAATGCACTTACTTCATTTAAACACAACTTCTGATAATAATTCCTATAGTATCCTCCACGGTTTCCAAATTTCCCACTTCAAAATTCGCCATCTTCAACAGGGATTGGGGAAGGAAATCATACCGAGTATGGGGAGCCTTCATGCGCTTTACTACAACAAACAAATGAATGGACGTTTACTGTTACGTCTACAAGTAGGAGGAGGAGATTTCTACGGAG